>MAIP01000127.1:0-42032 GCA_001736125.1 Pseudozyma tsukubaensis | reverse complement strand
TTTTTGGGGGCCTTTTTTTTTTTTTTTTTTTTTTTTTTTTTTTTTTTTTTTTTTTTTTTTTTGCTAACATACTCAAGGGCTCGAGAAGAAAAATCTGTGAGTAGCTTTGTTTCAATTGGGAACAAGCTTCCGGCTCCGAGGTGCAATGCTCTTGATGCCAATCAATCCGTAGATCTACACCTCGAGCTTGCCAGGACCTCCTCTCGCTACTTGTGTAGCTTTGCAACCTGTCCAGAGTCAAAGCAAAGTGTAGATTTCGTCCACTATCCACCATAGGTTTACTATGACATAGACTGTCCAATCCTCGCGGAATTGTAAGAAAAGCAATAATTGAGTCGGGGGATTTTGCAGGCTTGTCGAGAAATAAGCTAGCTGTTGAATTTCGGTAAGGAGATACGGAGAAAAGGTCTCATCAGAACAGTATGTTCAGCAACTAAGGAGGGAGAGCTGTTTGGCTGCGATGCCCTACACAAAACTGAGTCCAAGGGGTGCATTGGGGCAGGGAGCAACAGGTTGCTTGGATTCGACCGTTCAAGGCTCCTTGCAAGCGCCACATGTTGTCAACAGCATTGGCCAAGAATACGTAATATACACGCTGCGCAACCAAAGCGGCACCGGCTTGACATATTCAGGCTTGGTCGACAGAAATCCAGAAGGAGCGGAAAAGGATCCGCATTTGAGAAGAAACACATTCTACAAACTTATCATACTACATGATGAAGAATTTCACCGGATCACAGTGCGTTGTAAAAAAATTATAAAAAAGAAGGAAATGGAGGAGATACAGTGATTCAACTGCAAGCGAGCTGCGTGCGTTAATTAGTGTGCCACAGTCGCCGAGCAGACAAGCCGAAAACGCGCTCAGCAGCATGGCGCGATGTCGTTTCCACGGGAAAAGTGTTACTTTCCACACATTTTCAAACTCCGTGGCCAGGGTACAGTGATGCCTAACACCACGTGGCTCAGACTTGGTCCGGTGCGTGAATGGGCCGAGATCATTTATCTCACAAGCCACGGCAATATCACTCTTGATTCTGTGATACCCGTGATCATGATCTTTTCTGTCTTTCAAGACAGATGTCGAGCATCTTGTCCATCGATCCATTCACCATCTTTGATACCGCAGTCTTTCCTTTCCCCCTGCTGCAACCATCGACACACGGAACTCACGCATATACTCTTTGGCAACGTCACGATGGATCGGGATGCAAGACATCACGAAACCTATTCTCGTAACAGAAGCAGGTTCGCTTCGTCAAGCATCGAGGAAAAGGAGTCCAGCTATAACGATCAACATCATTTCCGGCGAACTTTTCAGGCACGAGACCTGAGGTCTGCTCAACAGCTCTTACGTATCGACTCGTTGAGCAAGACAGGATGGAGAGTAGTGGGCGGTCTTGCCATATTGAGCCTCTTCTTGTTGCTTTCAAGCCGTACCGCATCACCTCCTTCCTACCTGTCGTCATCTTCTTCGGTGTACAAGGCGGTCACAATTTCGATGGACGAGGTTTACGCGAAATGTCATGCAGCCGACATTCACCCAATTGCATGCAGGGCCAATCACGCTGCCGAACTAGCTTCGCAACTCAGGTCTCGACAATCAAAGACCGTGGAGCAAGCGGTCCACACCTACAAGCAACGCTACCTTCGAGCGCCTCCGCCTGGATTCGAGGATTGGGTGACTTTCGCCTTGCAGCATGATGCTGCCATCATCGATGATTACGACCAAATTGAGGTCGATCTCAACACGTTCCGTCAAGCGGGTCTTGTAGGCGACAAGCTCAAGGCGAGAATGCTGCAAGCCAAAGCCATTTCTTCGGGTCCGATGCTCGGCCAGCTGAGCATTATTGGCGGTCAAGCCGTCTCGTTGGGTCCCGATGAGGGTCCGCTTTCGGCAGTCGCCCTCGATAAGGTCCTCAAGCCCGTTGAACACCTCATCCCGGATGTATCGGTACTCTTCAACTTCTTCGCCGAACCGAGGATGCCTCAACCAGCCTCGTCTCCCTCTTCAGCCCCTCTCAAGTCATCAAACTTGAGTGGTAAGGATCCAACTCATGTCTTGCGACAAGCTTGCCCTTCGTACCACATCACGCCATTGCGAGCGTGGACCTCTCTCGAGCGACCTCTTGACTATTGCTCAGAAGATGCTGACGAGCTGAGGCAAGAACATGGATTCTTGCAAGCAGCCGACAATTTCCTCCCGTTCAACAAGCTTGTTCCTATCATTTCGAGGTCGAAGTTGTCCAACTTTGCCGATATTCTTGCGCCTAACGTCTGCTATGGCGTTATGGATTACCGAGGCGCACCGGACAGCATTAAGTGGGAGAAGAAGCTAGACAGCGTGTACTGGCGCGGAACGACGACAGGAATGCAGCAGACCGCTTCTACTTGGGCGCGTGGTCACCGTCATCGGATGATGCGTTACGTCAAGCAGCTTCGCGAGGCCGCCAGCAAGCTTACCACCGGCGTCGAAAAGGATCCTATCGACAAAGTCTACACACCTGGCTTGAAGATCGCCACGTCGCGTGAGTCGATCGACGTTGCTGGCAACACGCTCCCTTTGTTCGATTACACGAATCAGCCTTTGGTGGAAGCAGTAAAACGACTTGGCCACAGCACCTTCAATGTTTCGTGGTCGCAATTCATTCTTGCCGACAGCGAGACCATGCAATCGCTCAAAGCCAACCAGGTGGCCACCGGAAACGAAGACCAAAACGCGCTGTACAATCACAAATTCTTGTTGGATCTGGATGGGCAATCCATGTCGTGTCGCTTCTACCAGCTCCTTGCGTCGAACTCACTCGTATTCAAGCAGACGGTCTGGTCGGAATACCACGACGACCGTCTGGTACCTTGGATTCATTACGTTCCTCTGGACGTTCATGTTGAGGATGACGAGCTTCCTATGCTCCTCGACTTTTTCATCAACCATCCCCAGGGCCCACCAACTGCAGCCAAAATTGCGGCAGCTTCCAAGGAATGGGCCGAGGCAATGCTTCGTCCCATCGATGTCTCGATCTATTACGCCAGACTCTTGATCGAGTATGCCGAGCTATTCAACCAGTAGTCATCGGGCCTCTTTGTAATTGTACGCTGCTGTGCTCCCCAGAATTGCATACAATCACTCATGGCGGAAAAAGGCTGGGCCGTCAAATCCTGTGGCTGCTGGCTCGATTGTGCTTGCGTGATGCAAAACTTTCACAGAAGCTCAGTCTACGTCTACACGCTCAAGGGCAGCGGCGGGCTTTCTTGACTCTCGCTTATCCTGGTTCGATTCGTATGTTCTCCGTGACTTGACATTTTGTTCGTCATCCTCAGTGCTAATGTCAAACATTGCGATCACAGAAATTTGTATGTACGGCACGAGACGAATGATGGATTGAAGTGAAGCGTGAAGTCCCAGCAGAAGAATCGGAAGAAGATCACAAGTTAGTCGCGAATTAAGTTGGCGAGCTCGAGCATCTGGCGGTAGGTATAGATGGAAAGATCGATTTTCCGCAGCCCCGTGGCAGCCCAATTTTTTGACGCATCCGCGATCTTTTCGCCTAGTTTCTGCCCAGTAGGATGATTGGCAAAAAAGTCGACCAAGAGTGGCAGTTCTTCGAGATCCAAAGAGACTGGGATATAGTGAAGCCATGGCACAATCCTATCATCGTGGTATTCCGAGTAGATGGTCTGCTTGAAGACTAGACTGTTGCTTTCGAGCAGCCTGTAGAATCGACCAGACATGGAATTGCCATCGATGTCGAACACGAACTTGTTCTTGAAAGCTTCTAGCAAGGAAATCTTTTGAGAGAGGGGAAACTTCGTGGTCCATTCTTTGCAGTATTCGGGCAACGTGTCACATTCGTGCAGTCCGACCAGATTCATATCGAACGTGTCCTTGCGGAGCCTCGACAAAGCTGTCATCTGGTTATCGTCAAAGGAGGTTGGCATGTTGGGAAGTTCCAAGCGTGCATAGTCATCCTCAGCGAAAGCATCAGGGAACCCAGAAAACCCGTAGCGGACAGAGAGCTGCGCGATCTTGGCTCGCATTTGATGGTTGAGCATAACGAGACGTTGACGATGGCCGTAATAGAAGTACTTTCCGATGCGATTGGTGCCGGTATCGCTGCCTCGCCAATAAATAATAGGCTTTTTGTCGGCATACGGAATATTGTCCACGATCTTTCCTTCCAAGCGATAGTTGTGAGAGGCAAAACACCACGAGGCCGTGGTGACATCTTGGAAGCTCGAGAGCTTCGCAAGCGAGAGTACCGGGACAGTAGCATTGATGCAAGCCGGCCTCGTCCAGAAGAAACCGTGCTGTTTGGCCCACTTCTCTTTGTTTTTGCAAATGTCGATGGGAGGTCGGTCGCTGGTCGTCAGCGACTTTGTAGCCAGGTTCCGCGGACAGCCCAGATCCTCGGTACTGCTCTTGGGGATCCTTAGCGAGACTTCAGTGCTTGTGACATCTTGAGGACCATCGATCGGGCCACACACCCTAGGATTGTCATCGAAGCTGTGAAGCACTGTGAACTCGGGAAGCTTGTGGAGGAACGGCGACAGAATCTGTCTGTACGCAATGACATCTTCCTTGTTAGCGTCAGCCGAAGTGGTAGCAGTGCCATTGGCGAAGTCCCATGTGTGGAGCTCCCTCAGACCTGTTTTCTTTGCATTGTTGATGCGTTGGCGCAAAACCTGGCCGGAAACATTGCGGAAAGGCGCGAGATCTTCCTCGAGCTGACCGTAGTCATCAAAGATAACGGCGTGGTTCTCTTTGGCGAAGTTGTACCAATCCTGAAATCCGGGAGGAGGCGACCGTTTGTATTGCTTGACGTAGTGTGCGACTGCTTGACCATATGTCGTTGCTTGTCTCGCAAGCATGGCGTCGAACTTGCGCTCTGCCAACTTGACATGGCAAGCTACAGCCTCTGCGACATTCTGCCTGATGTCAGGGCATTTGCCATCCTGCAATCGTGAGATGCCGTTTGAGTGGTCGGAGTGCTTCAGTGCTGAAGCTTTGGAGCCGCCATTGAGGAGTATAGAAGTTTGGTTGGAGCTGTACTCCTCGACTGCCTGGTGCCGTTCTTTTGTACTCGTCAGAGAAAAGGATGCAGGCGCGAATAGCGCCATCGGGACACCTATGAGCAAGACCAAGCACAGAAGCTTGAGCAACTTCTTGTGGCTTCGATTGCGCAGAACACGTCCCAAACCTGTGCCATCTGCCATACTGTAAAGAGGCAGATCCTGGCTGGACGTGTCGTTGTGAGCGCTGTTCAGAGGAGTGTAGCCGCGCGAGTTGTCCGTGGAGGCGCCGACATCGAAGAAGCCAAGAACGCGTTGACGCAGTGACCGGGTGCTGTCGTTACAATCGCCACCGCTTTTCTGACGCATCCAGGCTGGCTCGACTGGTACGTGCCCAGGCGATGGCGGATAGCTGGATGCTGGTGAGCTTGGGCTGGGCTCGAAGGAGGTCTTCTCTTTTGACTCCTCCATTTCAGCAAGGACGGATCCGTCTTGACGCGCGAAGATGAGGAAGACCCTGCGAAAAGCGATCGGTAAGAGTTATTGCGGAAGGGATTGAGACAATGTGGGACGAAAGAAAGAGGTGAGAAGAGATGTCTGGATGCCATGCAACATCGATGTCAGCTTTTTGCAACGGAGACAGAAGCTGCCACGTCGCGGTGTCTGCGAGCCCAACTGTGAGTACCCTGCATCAAGCTTCTCGAGGCAACACTTTGTCCGCTTGCTTTAAGGAAGACACGCTCATCGTGAACCAGCCAAGGGCGCAATCAGATTTCGACTTCTTAGATGCAATGCCTGTTGGAGGGTCGGCCAAACAACCGACTTGTCTGGCTGGGACAATGTTCACAAGACAAGGGCATATTGGCCGAGGTGCATGCGAAGTAAGACGATCAGGTACAATTTTCGGCCATGGCAGCCCGACCGGCGGATCAGGGTTTTCTTTTTTGGTTCAGCTGTCAACTGGGCCGCTTCTTACCTTCTCGAAATCTGCTGAATTAAATCGCTGCAAATTCCAATTCCCACCTTACTGCTTGTCCGAGTCGGAGTTCTTGCCAGCACGTGGCGGCTAAACACCTCTTTTTTTTGCCTCTTCCTGTTCCCGTCCTTCGAACTTGCATAAATCATGCTGTACTGTGTTTCAAGGCCTCGATGTCTTGAGAAGAGGACGGCCTCGCTAGTTCGAGGCGATTGTCCGCTCTGATGATGATTGAGTACTGCTCTAGGCACAAATCGGAAACGGGTGAAGGATTCAGCATTGCCACACATTAGGCTAAAAAAGTGATTGATCACAGCAAGATGGCAATGAGGGATGGCCAGCCAAGACAAGAGCAGTGGTAGAGCAGCTTGCGCCCCACTATCAACGACGTTCAATCTTCTCAGCAATCTCCTTGCCTGAAACAAACACACGAGAGCTCGCGAGTCCGACTCGAAAGTTCTTCCAGGCTTTGGCAAGTGCCGATTCCACCTTTTCAGGGGGCAACAATCCCGGATGATCCTTCCCGATCGCCTTTGCCCACTTCTCTGCCTTGACCTTGGCTTGCAGCCCTTCTTTGTAAACCTGACTCATGGTGACTGCCCTCGTCCTGTCTGAGATTTGGTCAAACCAGCTTTCAGTTGACGGTCTCGGGGTGGGCGATCCCTCTTCTCCTCCTTTCCAATAGCCTCGCACATGATTGGGATGGAGGGCGTCACCCCACCTGTTAAACGCATATGCTTGGACTGACTTTGCCACCTCTACGTCATCGGCAGGTAGCTGCACCGCGCGAGCATAGGGATGAGTCGTATCAAAATATACTAGATGATCGGTCGAAGTGAAAGGCGTGTATTCGAGAAAGTCGGGAAGTCGAAGATCCGCCCATCCATTCTTTCTCTGCTCAATGGCAGCACCTGCAACGGAAGCATCACGTTGTGCAGGGCTAGACAGCAATTGGCGAGGTTTTTGAGTCTCTTTGACGATTAAAGCCTTGAAAAGCTCCTCGACTGAAAGGTCCTGCATTTTCATAGGCTGGAAGACGGCCAGTTGGGGCTGCTTGAAGAATGGCTGTCTCGAGACGCCAAATTCGGCAACAGTGGTCTTTCGCTGAGAAATTGGCAGTTTGAGGGACGCCGTAGGCTCTTTTGGTGGAAGAGGTGTCGTCGAGATGAAGTTGCTGCTGAGAACCAGCGCCAACGAGAGCAACCGAATGGCTTTTCCTAGCATGTTGTCGATCATTGCTGTTGTGAATTAATGGGATGTCAGAAGGGCGGTGTCCGGGAGGCGGCGAGATTGACGGACATCGCAGTCCAATAGCGCCACTCACCTAGATCTATGAGGTCGGAAGTGTGATGTCGGTGGCTTCCAGCCCATTGCGGCCAGCGAAGACGTTCCTTTTATGCCAATTCGCAGGGTGTGTCCATCAAGTATTGGGACCTCTGACTGTCACAGACTACAGGTGTCGCAATCTTTCCGACCACATCAAAGACGTTGGTCCGAGAGCTTCTCAAGTGGGTGTAGAGCATAGGCAGCGCTTTTCGAGGTTGGTCAAGGTGGGCAACGCACCCGCTCCAAGTCGTGTCCCCACCATCACTGATACGCCTTGTAAGGCACTTTTTCCCATCGCTATCTCCCGCACGGAGCGAGTGAAGTCACCTAACCTTCCAGACAACGAAGATTAGCGTTGACCTTCATATGACGGCGACACTCAGCGACGCGCCCCTCGTGTTAGAAGGCGAGGTCGCATTTCAAGAAGCCCGAAAAAGCTCCCGAAAAAGCTCCGAATGCAACACCCTCCTTACACCCACCATTCGGCACATGCATGCTCAAGCAGGGGTACCGTACGGGCTGCCGCGGTCCTCATAGACCGATTCTGAGCGGTGCAGCTCTTCGCTTCCCAGAATGCTTGCACGACTTCATTGAAGAAGCTTACCGGTCCGCAACTTTCCTGTATTCTTCTTCCTTTGCACCACGACATCGCTTGAGCCTATCGGCTATCTAGCCTCAGTCCGATACGAACCAGCTTCTTGCAGTCACCACAGCCGCTTGCGGTTCCGTCGCAACCCTGTTACTGACCATTTCATCGCCGAAAGGAGCTCGTGCTGTCGGTCTATCATGGCCTAATCCTTCGTTATCGTACCTTCGTTCCCTCCAATCACCGTCCAGCTTTCAGCATGCAGAGCTTTGTGCTCCTTGCGCTACTAGTGTCGACACTCCTCGTTCGCCCCCTCCTCGGACTTGAGTTACCAAGCTCTGCTGCCCCAGCCGTGAAATCCGAACTTGATCGCATCCTCAAAGTGTCGTCGATCGAGCTTCCGTCGCTTGATCCGTACTCTCTTGCTCCAGGTGCGACCATCGCTTCTTCGGCTCGAGACCTCATCATAGCCACACAGAAAGCGCGGCTCGCGATCGCCGCACATGTCGTTGAATCGCCTCGGGACACCGTGTCTAAGTTAGAACGTGCGCGGCAGTTGCAGAACGAGTTGATCGCAAAAGTCGAAGGACATGTCATCACGCAATTGGATCAATTCGGGAGTACAGAGAAGGAAATCGCAGCGGTCGAATGGGATTTACACAGGGGCTTCAGGGACGGTGTGTACGAGACTCAACACCCGCAATTTGTGCGAACCGTCTTGAAGCCAGCGAAGCCGTCTTGGGAGCAGACTGATGTGGAAAGTAAGGCTGAAGCAGAGATGGGAAAGCTCGACCACGTGAAGGCGATTGTCTTGCGAGCCAAGGAACGCCTGAAGTCACTCAACCCCCTGCCCGCCATTCGCAGATTTCGCATCCGTCAATTGTACAACAAGCTTTCGACGCAGCCCATTCATCCTCCTGCTCCACCTATTTCGAGATACGATCCCGTCGTGAAGACAAATTCGCCTCCGTGGAACATCGAATCCCTCCGAGCGCGCCTTTCTTCCATCGTAGCTCTCAAGTCAAGCCAAGCTCAAGCAGCAGCAGCCGAAGCCCGAGACGCGGCAGCAGCAAAGCTGATAGATCAGGCTCCTGTTATTCAGTCCGAGGTGAAGCTCGACAAGGTTGAGCCGCCGAAATCTGCGAAGAAGATGAGGAAGAGCGTGCAGAAGCAGCAGCCGACCTCGCATGGGGTGAGGGCTGAATATCGTTGGCACAGGGCGCTCAACAGAGGTGGACCGGTGGACTGGGCAAATGTGCCGATTCCGGGCATAGCGCGATGATATGACGCCAGCACTGTCTTTACCGATGTATCGTGGCAGACGACCTCGCAAGCATTCGTCGCTACTCTTGCAAGATGTGTGTGAACTGCAGGAATGTGTGTATGCATTGCCGCCTCGACGTCCTCTGGAATCGCACGAATGAGTCGAGATGCGAATATAGTACAAGCTGAAGCCTTGGTCATTGAAGAAGGCCTTTGTTGACAGGGAGGATCACCATCCGTATCCTGGCCTCTGGAAAGTGTTGACAACTCTCTGCTCGGTCCTCACAACGCCTCCGGTTCCAATGGCCCTAACCCTCTTCCTCGCCTGCTCGATCTTCTCTACCTCTTTCTCCGCGTATGTCTTTCCATATCTCAATACGACACTCAACCTCGCCTGAGGGTGGTGCTTCTTACCTGCCCTCGCCCTACCCTTGATGTCCGCCCTGACCAAGTACAGACCTTTACCCACCCATGCTTCGCTTACTACCAACCTGTTGACCTCCATACCCTTTGCCGCTGCGTGATCCCTAGCTAGCGCCAATGTGCTCAAGACTCGTTTGGCGGCTCGTTTCGGGCTGAACTGCATCTGCAGAATTGCATAGTCGATTGGCTGACCGCTGATCTGGTTTGCGATCATTTGCAACTTTCGTGGTGAGATTTTGAATGCCGCCGTCGAGTATTTGTGTTCCAAAGCTTCACCGGTGACAGGATCTTTGGCGTTGAAACGTTTGCGAAGCTGACGTGCTTCCATCTTTGCTGATATCCTCTGTTGTTTGCGCTCTGCCTGCTGGGTAATCGGAAGCGACTCGACGTCGTCAAAGAGAGGCATACCATCTGAGTCGACGGAAGCCATAGCGGAGTCTCGTCGACGTTCGTAGTCGAGCTTGTTCTGTTCTTCAGGCAGGACACCACCTCGTTCGCGAGTTCTTGTGTAGTTGGTACCAAGAGCAACTTTGGCCAGTCGGTCACGGACCGAGTCGAGGAATGCTGGACGAGGGACAGAGGAGGATACTCTGATGATGCCAAGCGACGAATGCATGAAGAATGTATGCAAGTCAGTATGGTGCAGATGTAGGACAGGCTAGAAGTGTGCAAAAGATAAACTTACGGTCGTGCCTCGATTCGAGCCATGGATGCGGTGTTGGTGAGTGCCGAAGTGGAAGGTCGTGCAGAGCGCAAGAGCTGACGAGCAGCTCTACCCGAGACTGTAGTCACTATGGATGTCGACATCGTTACGATATTGCCTAGGTTGATGGTGAAGATGACGACGATGAGGTCGATGAAAGTCGTGAAATGCGAAGAAAGCGGTTCTTCCGATTCCTTCCCAAAATTGGTCATTTCCTCTTTCGTCACGTGCTGTCCGAATCGCCGATTTCTTCTTCTTGAGCTATGATTCGATTTTGATTTGTGTAACAGGCGCAGGGTCCAACTCGACGGCTTAGCGCACAGCTTTCTAGATGCAGTGCGACCTTAATTTATTCGCCCACTCTGTACTCTCACCGTGTCATCTCTCACCTTCACCACCATCTTTTCTACCATCATCTGCTTTGATCTTTCGCATTCAGTGAACATGGGCTCCTGCTTTTCGAGCGACAAGTTCCAGGGTGAAGGTCAGACTCTGAGCTCCTCCGCTGCACCTTCTGCCCCTGCAAGCGCACCTGCTTCTGCACCTGCACCTGCACCTGCACCTGCAACTAAACTCGCCGGAGGACAAAGACTGGGCAATGCTCCCGCAGCGACAACAGCCACGACAGCAGCTTCAACGGCAGCATCAGACGCTGACAGAGAAGCGAGAGCCAAAGCGGCCGAGCATAGAATGTCTCAACAAGCGAACAAGGGAGCACCTGGGCAAGGAAAGCTAAGCAAGCAACTAGAACAACAGCAGAAGACCAATGCTTTAGCGCAAACTGATAAACAGCCCGAGAGAGTGGTAGTAAGTTATCTCGGCCAAGCCATCTCGGCCTGTGTCAAACTTGAACGATCATCGCAAGTGGTGCTGACGCTTTCCTTCGGTCATTCTTGCAGTGGGATTGAGTGAGTCCGCACTTAGCTTCCTTTTCCACACAGGCCAGTTGCACATCAAACCATTATACCCATGCAATACGTTGACTGTTTTCGACGCAGTACACAAACGTGCTTCTATGACTTCATTGTACACGTTGAACGACTCGGGAATGCTTCAGACTGCTGCCATGTTGGACACGATCTATATAAATTGGGTCGACGGAACTATGCAGATGGAACATCGAACGAATATGAATATGCTAAGAATGAGAAAGTATGCTATGGATAGAAGAATAAAGATAGAATGCTAGGCGTCGATAAATGTATATGCAAGGAGTCGGAGCAAGTCTATGTATGCAGAAGGAACGAGGTCCGGAAGTATAAGAAAAGAGTCCGTAGGGGCAAAAAGTATAAGAGCGAATTGGCGACTCAGAAGGAGAACAGTCCTCCACCGTTCCTCACCTTCCTGCCGCCCAGCACGTACGACAACACCGTGGCAGCGAAGAGACCTACGGTCAAACCGAGCGCTACCTCAACCAATGATTGCGCCACGGTGAAGCCCGACGCGAATGCCGAGTTGGAATCCGAATTGTTGGCAAAGTTCAACAAGCCACCGCCGTTCGACAAACCACTTGGCAGCTGGTACAGGATACCAGGAACCGACACGACGAAACTCCTTCCGTCGAAAATTCGCCCGTAAAGATTCGCCATGATACCAACAGCGAGCGAGCCGAGTGCGGCCGTGACGTCCTGTCGCTTCGAAAGCGCAGTGGCTTTGGCAGCAAAGTGATTACACGCCCAACCACCGCACGCGATGGCCACCATGACCGGGAACTCTTTGCGTGTTACTTTGGCCTGGTTGCGCAATGACAAGCAAGTCGAATAAGCAGGTGCGGTGAGGATGGCCCAAATCTCTGGAACGTCGGACCGCCACCACTGATTCGTATGTCTCGCGCTGCAATTGTTGAAGCCTTGAGTGGTATCGTTGCCGGAGAAGAGCTCCCAGAAGGAGACGCCGATCGAGATTCCGAAACCGAGGAAAAGTGAATAGATGATGGCGTACACCATGCGTACCGAACCTGCGATCAAGTTCTTGGACTGCAACTCTAGCGATCCACTGAGCACGATAAAACCGGGCAAGATGAGCACGATGGAACCCGAGACGACGGCAGCGTAGCAGAAGTAGCCGGAACTCTGCACGGCGGCAGCAACGAACGAGTTGAGGGTGGCGAAAACGATCTCGAAGACGTTGCTGTACAACTCGGTAGTGATAATCGACTGACAATAGACCAAGAAAGCGCCAAGAGGGAACGCCATGAGCGCGTCGATGAAGCTACCGTTGAAACCTTGAGGACCGACGCAGATGAAAGCCGAGGCGCAACCACCGATGAGAACCATTGGCCATCTGCCAATGAGCGGTTTGCGCCTCATGAGTTCGTCTAACTGGTTCGAGGCTTCCTCGACACCAATCTTGTCGTGGATGACGTTCCAGTAGATCGTGTGCATGTCCGTCAGCTTAGTCAGATCGAGGCCGGAACCTTGCTTGATGAACTTGGTATCCGAAGTGTGCGTCGCATCATCGCCGAACGCGATCAGCATCAAGTTGGGCAGGTAGATGCAACGACAATTGATCTCAAGCACCCTACCTGTTTGCTGGATTTGCGTCTCGATACGATGCGTCGGTGCACCAAACATCATCAAGGCCCTAGCGAGCTTCATGATGAACTGCTGCCTCTGCAAGATAGCAGCGACGTGCATGGTGATGAAGATCTCTTCCTTGCGCTTCTTGTCCTTGGCGCGCTTTTTGAGCTTGCGTTGCCATTCCTGCTTGTGGTAGTCTGAGTGCATTTTCTCTGCATCCGGACCAAAGTAATCGGGACCCGAGCCCGAGTTGATGTCGGGCGTGTTGACGTTGGAATGTGTCCAGGCGCGCGACATGGCCCCTGGGATGAGGTGTCGTTTGCGCATAGTCGAGTGGCCGTCGACAGAGCTGCCGCCCGTCATGGTACGCGAAGGGAAATGCATGATGGAGCTGGGACGCTTCTTGCCTCCTGGTGTCACATAGCCAGAGGCAGTGGGCGAGTTGGCTTGTGTCGAGCTGTCGCGACGATCGCCTCCGGGACTGGTCGGGATCGAATGCGAACGCGAAGCCAGCGGCGAGTTCATATTGCTCGGGCGGTAAGGTGCAGGAGCTGCATCTGCCACGATCTGGGCGGTACGCTTGAGCGTCTTTGCATTCATCTCGGGCAAGAGGTATCGGTCGAGTGAGAAGCCTGGACGCTTGGGGTTGGGACCGAGCTGTGCATGCTGTGGAGAGACAGCACCGACCAAATTGCCAGTGGTGGCAACAAGGGCACCAAACACACCGGCACCGCTTCTTGCCGCCTTGGGTCTTTCGTCCAAAGCGCCTTCGATGCCGGTCTCGTTGGCGACACCTCGGGCAACTTTGGAAGAAGTGTTCAAGGCCGCATTGCCAACCTTGGCAAAGGTCTGTGTCAGCTTGGGACTGGGTAGGCTGATCGACTGGAGCGACATGCCGCGCCTTTTCTCGTATCGTTCCATCTTTTTCTGGAATCCGGGCGAGTTGAGCTTGGCGGTGATCGCTTCAGGTGTGTCAGGGCGTACAAGAGGCCGGCCATCGCTTTCCATGTTGTACTCGCTGGCACTACCAACTGAGCTGGTGGCTGCACTTTTGGCGTTGAGATCGCGCTGCTGTTGTTCATAAAGCCGCAAGAGATTGCCAAGCACACCACCGGACATGACGGGACGCGCATCGAGGTTCATGGTGGTCTCCATGGCGTCAGGAGTGGAAGCGCCAGTGTCAGGTAGATGCGAGCGGCCAATACGATCGAGCGCATCCTGTCGCTGTTGAGTGAGCTTGTGCTGCTTGACGAGTCGTGCTGCTTCGCGCTCGAACTTGTTGGGACGACGGCGTGGACCATCACCACTGTGAAGACCGCTGGATGTCTCAACGGGGACCGACTTCCAATTGGTGGGACCGCCTTGATCGTGCGATCGCCCAGCTTCGGGCTCGACTGTCCCTGCGACCTCGCCCTTTTCTTCTTGATCTTCTTCATCGGCCGGAGGTTTGCCAAAGATGCCTCGCAACTTCGCCCAGCCTTTCGGTTGCTGTTCGGCCTCTTCGTCGGCTTTGGGTTTCTTGATGCGAGCAGGCATGCCATCGACTTCGCCTGCAATGAGGTCGATGTGATCCAGATCCGAGTCATTGGCAGGATCGTAACTGCTTTCGCTCGTAGCTGAGCCTGGAGTGGTGACGCCGCTAGTGTCAGCAAAGGGACCCGCGGCTTCGCGCAGACTGGCTTCGGCAGCTTGCTGCTGTCGTCGTCGCCTTCGCTCTTCGCGATCCTTTTCGCGATCCGCAAAGACCTGCGCCAAGCGGTCTCTCCCTGCGCGATCTTGACCGGCGTCTCCGCCTTCCCAACTGAGATGGCTTGCGCCGTCGTCACTACGAGCCTCGTGTCTCTGCAATTCGCGCTGCAATTCGAGGAAAGCGCGGTTGTCGAGACCTTGCTCGTCGAGGCCCTTTGCACCCGTCAGAGAGAGGGAAGGAATTTGAGCCGCACCTGTAGCCCCATCCGTAACGGCAGCACCTTCAGCAACGGCAGCGGAACTCTCTGCGAGAGGTGGAGATGAGGCGGATGGCTGCTCGTTCTTCGGCGTGAGGCGTTCAGCAATGTTGAGTGGGCCCGGATGAACCTTCCTGCGGACGGAGCCCAGACTGAGACCATTGCCGCTATCGGATCGTGCAGCACCTCGGACGGTGACGGTTGGGCCAGCCAAAGCGCCACCACTGCGAATCTGAAGCTGGCCACCTTTACGGAAACTGGCAGCATTGGAGGTGCCATCCCAATGAACGCGACCTGCGCGGCGAGCAGCTACACTGGGAACGGCAGCTCCGCTTGGTACGGTTGTCGAGGTAGATGATGAGGCATTAGTAGAAGCGGCAGCCTGACGATCTTGTATTGACTGGGTTGGTCTGCTGTCGGTGCTATTGAACGAGTCGTCTGCGTCGGTGTCTTGGATGTGAATGGCGACGCCGGTTGGTTGGTGAGAGGCAGGGGCAGAGGCGTCTGAATGGTTCTCTTGGGAGCCGGTTGGTAATGTAGACGAATCTGCTGTCGAGGATGACGAGACACCATAGTCGTGCTCGTGGATGGAGTGGCCGTCTGACATGATGCTTCAGGTGTTGGCGCGAAAACCTGTTGTGTGGTTCTGAGTGATTGGGGTTGTTGGCGATGATAGCTTCAGATCGTCTGGACACCGTCTGTGGCCATGAGAAGCGCTGACAACGCTTGGTGTCACTGCCTACACAGCACTCGCTGAGCGCAATTGTTGGGGCTGGAGATGGCTGAGTCGGATCTCAGTGACGTGGTTAATCGAAGGAGCCGTCAAAGAAGGAGTGGCTTCCGATGAGTTGTGTGAGCTGTCGGCTGTCCCGGCCAGGATCTGAAGGTCGCCGTCAGCTATTTTGCCGGAAGAGAGAGAGATAGAGACAGAGGTTGATAAATTTGTAGCAATGTGCGTGCTTGTGCTGTGCGAGTGGTGGATCTATGGTGCTTGGTGGGAGTCTGAAGGTCCTGGTATGTCTGGGGGGCGTGTGTGAAGTGGGTGTGATGTGTGTAGAATCGAGGTGAGGTGATGTGAATGGCGAAAAGGGAGATGAATGCTGTGTGTGTGTGAGAGAGAGAGGTCGGTGGGATGATTGAGCCAGCAGCGAGCAGTGTCGGATCTGCAGTCGTCACTTGCAAGTTGTGCGCGTCACCTTAAGGCGGTGAAAGGAATGAGTGAGTGAATGAATGGTACGTTTAAGCAGTGTGTGTGCCGAGAGTCTGGGTTGCGCGAATTCGAACGCAGAATTTTGTTTTAATTTGTTTTTTTGAGAGAGGTGAATCAAGGCGGGAGAACTGCGTGCTGGCTTGCTTGCTTTGCTCTGACGTTCAACAGAGATAAAGATAGTCAGAGCACGCCGGGCTGGTACACCGCAAATCAACGATGCCGATCCTTTGTTGCTTTTAAGAGGCCGTTGACATGCCTCGCAGCAACGCAATGGCCTTTTGCTCTTGTCTTGGTCATAGCATACTTTGACCCCCGCCATCAACTATTCTTTGAAGCTCGGACAAATACAGTGAAGACGGCGAGAGCAACTCAGCTCGCAGCTGCTGGTGAAGAGCAGTGAAGACGGGACAGCGAGCGCATGCGTGTGAATTTGCGTTTGCGTGAACTGCATCGTGTCGGGTGATTCAATTGGCAACTGAACTGTGTTTGAATCGGCGCTTCCGAGAGAGACGCCGACGTCTTTTCGAACACATGCTTGTCCCGACCGGATGCCAAGACCGGATGTCTTTTCCATGCTCGCCCTTCCATGCTCGCCCTTCCACGCTCGCCTTGCACTTGAGCATGCAAACTCGTCACAGTCAACTGTAATCGTAATCGTGAAGGCCGCTTGCACGCGGAAAACGAAAATTTGCCTGCACGCAAGTTGCCGTTGCATAAGGCCTACGCACAACGCCCGCCTCGTCTTCCACCGTGCATCTTGTCACAGTGCTCTCTGACTTTGACTTTTCAGCACTCATTCCTTCATCTGCAAGCCAAGGAACCCGACACCGGGAGATGCCGACATGGATGGCACCGTGCCCACCAAGCCGCACCGACCTTGTCTGATCCGTGTGTTCAAACGATTTCCTAGTCGCCGCAGAAGAAGAAGAGGCAGATCGAATCACAAACAAATGAACCCAAAGTTGCGGTCATGCGAAAACAAAGTTTCCCAGACACTCGGTCCCGAGTGAGAGGAAGTACAATGAGCACCCATCTCGCTACTTGTCAATGCACGATTGTGAAGTAAAGTGCAACGAAGGACACGAGTAGTTAGCGGATCATTATAATATAATATGTGGGAGTGAGACAGTGGAGGAGTACAGGGGCACTAACCCTGAACGAAATTGCTTATGTGCGTGAAGTGACCGCATCGCGCATTTAGCCGGTCCCTGACCCTGAACGGTCAACGGATCCTCCCTTTCAACTCGCGATCTCTCTCTGCTGGCCTCATCAAGGCTTGAACATCAGCCACCACCAAGATGGATACTTCAAAGAATAGGAGGACGTGTGCATGCCATCTCACAACAGCTATCTCGAACAAAACAGCATAATGCTCCACAAAGTCAGGTGAAAAGCGTGAATAGGATTGTTCTTATCGTTTTTCTCGATTTGCGTCAAGGTCCCCTCGCACCTTGTGTTATTGATTTGCCGAAGCGAACGGGATCTCTTCTCCGGCTAAGGCAACAAGAGCGAGGCGGATGCGCTCATCTCACGGCCTCGCTTAGAGCCCGGTCCTCGGCGACTATCAGCTCCGATATTTCCCTCCATCACAGCTGAGATCGGGGCTCCCGATCATGTTTTTTGGCTAAGCCTGTCCGATTTGCTTCTGACAGCCGCCTCGCACCACCACATGAATTATCGAAGACTCTACAGCGAACAGTGGAACAGAGAGCAGCACAAGATACTCTAGACCTGGGAAACCTCAGCCTTGCGCTAGCGTAATCGATCGGTTGCTTTCCAAATACGGACTCAGAGTGAGTTTATGGCTTGAAGTCGAACTGACGATGACTGACATGATGCTTTCCCGCATCTATCTGTCACGGCCGTGTAAACACAACCGTCTTTACGATGCCGACGATCAGTAGTCAGTGACAACGACTGAGGTGATGCTTCGCGGCTGACCATCTTCCGACAAGTGCAGTGATCCGCTTGTTGAGTGGTACACACGAGGCTGCAAGAGGCGCGATCTAAGCGAACCTTAAACGGCGCTAAAAGGCTTGGCTCTTCGCGACTTGAACAACGCCAAGACTTTTCCAACAGTGCAACTGCACGGCTGCATGAACCGCATTTGCCACTGGCTCTCCATGACCTCGTTTGCATCCGACGGTATGCGAGACCGACATGCGGCACTCTGCTTCTATCTGGACTTCCTATTTTAGGCAGGTGACAACTCGAGGATTGAGGCTGAATCTCGTCCCGCGACACCGTTGTGTGAGATGCGGTGGAGGCTGACGGGGAAAAGGCTCTTATTCGACATCCCCGCACCGAGAGCAAGATTAGGAAAAATTAAGGGTCTCTGAGCGCTTTGATGGCTCCCTAAACGTTCACCTTCGAGCCACAGCTTCTGACACCGGTGTGCGGACATCGTGGCGCCGCAGGTCTCTCCCGGCATACCATCTCCCCCAAGCCCTCGTTCAGCTCGGCAAGACTCCATGCTCAACAAACCCAGACGTTGAAAAGAGTCGTGACTGTCAAACCTTATTCGAAGCTGGAGACGTGCCAAGCAAAGCAGCACTCGGTTGCTAGCGTAGTTGTAACTATATCGTGTTTTGTCAGCGTCGGAATGGCCTCCTCCGTGCGCTAATTTCTATCAGTTGGTCACGATTGTCTGTTGCAGTGTAGCCGATGTGAATGGTCAAATTGGCTGCATTGCTCTGCGTGACACTGGAGATAAGCTATGCGATTGAAGATCTTCCAGTTGCACGGGCGTTACAAGCGAGCTCAAGGGTCTACTAGGTAGGGTTGAGCCATATGAGCCACGATGGAACAGTGGAAGCCGAATATCAATGCTCAGCTGCTCAGGTTACAAAGCAACTCTTCCGGAAGACGATGATCCGGATGCCTCGCTTGGTCGCCATTCAGTTACCATCCGCCAAAAGAAGGTGGTGACAGTGTATTCAATGATCACAGTAAACGGCTACAGCTACCGAAACGAGAGCTGTTGAACCTTGGAGCCAAGTTTTGAGAAACAGAAGTAGGGCTTCGCCGTCTGATCCAGGGAGCGACAGAGTGTCGAACGACACAGCACCGTTGTTGATCCCATCTGTCAGGCCGGACCTCTAGATTGTTGCTACGAAGAAGCATCTGCTAAGAGAGCGATGGGTTATAAGAAGAGAGTATTTCGAGCACTCTCATCGTCTAGAGCATCCCAATCCCAAACCAAAGCCATTCTGCCTCCCTAAAGATCCCTCTATAGACATACACAATGCAGTTCAAGAGCCTTGCAATCCTCGTCAGCGCCGTCCTGGCTGCTTCCCCAGCCTTGGCAGCTCCCTCCTCCCGTATCTGTGGAAACCACAATACCGCACCTGCATCCGTTGAACAAGCGCTCGCTCTCAAGCTCGCTTCCTCCCGCTCAGCCAAGAGTGGCTCTTCCGCTGCTTTCACCTCCGCCTCGATCCCCGTGTACTACCATGTCATCACTGACGGTACCAACGGCAAGCTCACCTCCACGCAGATCAGCAACCAGATCTCGGTCATGAACTCTGCCTATTCGGGCACTGGTCTCTCCTTCTACTTGGCAGGCAGTGAGACCACTGTGAATTCGAACTGGTTCAACAACGTCAACCAGGGCACCTCTGCCGAGTCCTCAATGAAGAACACCCTTCGCAAAGGTGGTGCCAATGCCCTCAACGTCTACACTGTCAACTTCTCGGGCGGTCTTCTTGGATACGTAAGTCACAAGCCGCCGTAGTGCGGAAGCAACTTTAGCCATCTGTTCTTCTGTCTTACACCGTTTGCCTCGATTCCAACAGGCGACCTTCCCATGGAGCTATAAGTCCGCTCCTAAGAACGACGGTGTAGTGCTGCAGTGGACGACCTACCCTGGAGGACCTATCACTAACTACAGCGGTGGTAAGACTCTGGTTCACGAGGCCGGTCACTGGGCGGGTTTGTACCACGTCTTCCAAGGTGGGTGCACAGGCTCGGGGGACTATGTCGACGATACGCCTCCTCAGTCCACCGCCACCAGCGGCTGCCCGACCTACCAGGATTCCTGCTCTGGAGGTGGTCCGGACTCAACGTCCAATTTCTTGGACTACTCCTATGACTCGTGCTTGACGATGTTCACCAACGTAAGTATCAATCAGAGCGAATGTACGACGAGGAATGTACGGTTGATGGCAGAAACTGACATTTGCGGCCAATTAACATTTTGCGTGCCATGGTTCTGGCGGGGTTTCTTTCGGGAAAAAAAACAGGGACAAATCGCTCGAATGGGTGCCGCAATGGACACTTACCGTCTGTAGAAATAGCAATCGTCTTGTTTCCAATCGTGCTAGTTCCGACGAAGACGAAGAGCGTTTGCTTCGAATGAAAAGCTAGACATGCCAAGTGATCCGCTTCTTCTGCTCCCTCTTCGTTGTCAAGCTTATTCTGAGGAAATACAGTTATTTAAATCAATCGCTGTTGATACACATCTGTCTGTCTTCGAGTCATTTGATCAACCGAGTGATGAGTCTCAAGGTCACCACCGAACTTGCAGTCAACCGGTTGCTCCGTTTGGCTGCGGACGCGGCAGCCGCATTCGCCATGATCCTGACCGAGACTGACTTGGCGAGATCGCACGCCTCCTCCTTCCAGTCGTTTTGCTTCTTTGTTTGCATTTGCAACCGGGCTTGCTGCTCAACACCACTGAACGCTTGAGTCAAACGTTGTAGGTCGGCGGTGCTTGTCACAGACAGAGTTCGAATATGGGACAGCTTCATCGTTGCCAAAATTGTGCGTGCTATTCTAATCTGACAAGCTTGAATCAGTGGTGGTGGGCGTGGTCGAGTTCGAATCGGATACCACTAATCAGCATCAAGGCAACACGATGAGAAAGGAAGAGTCAGCACAGGTTGTCACCAACCGTTCTAGATCGTACATGGGTTGCAACTCACCAGTACGGGCAGGGTTTCGGGCCAGGCTTATCGAGATTGATGAACACCTTGGGGTGTCCCAACGGACCTCCTCCACCATCACAAGCAGCAATCCTCTTGCTCGAAAGACGGATTGGTTCCCTCTGGATCATCTCGATCGCAGCCAAAGGTGTAGGCTGGAAGCGCATATCAAACTGTTCGAAACGAGGACCCTTCATAGCGTTTGGCCTTGGATTCTGGCTCTCGGACCAGGTTGTAGGAAAGTTGGGCGACTGTTCGGCTGGAACATGAGGAGGTGTGTGGGGCTGTGCCACTGGTCGCACTGGCTTAGGCTGAGGGACAGTCGGCGAGTTGGACGAAGTAGGTGCGTTGACCGGGCGAACGAAGAAGCCGTTGGCGGAACGGGCGATGTTCGAGGTGTGAAGAGCTCGTCGAGCGGTGAATGCCACCGACATGGTTGGTTGGCGTGCGGAGAGCATCGTGAGTCTGCCTCTGTGAATCTCAAAGACGTATAGATAATGTCAACTGTGGAAAGGTTGGCAAGACGATGTCCAGAGACGCAACACTTGGCAGCAACCAACAGCGATATCGAAGACAGTGCATGCAGCTACGAGTGAATTTCGGAGCCGTTTCACTCTTTACGTCTAGTTCGACTCGTGCGAATACGGCTAATTGTGTGTAGATCGTAGCATCTTCCGTGACCTAACATTTTGACGCCAAAGTTGCCACCTCCGTAAGCGAAGCTCAGTTCAAGTTCTGGAGGAATTACTCAACTTGGGCCGCGCCTGTTGAGGGTCTCAGGGGGCTCCGTTGGCTGAGCAATTCTCGGCAACCTTGAGCGGCATAGACACATATAGTACCTCAGATTCAGGCCAACGTTGGCGTGCCACAACCAAGACATCGCCTTCAGCAGTCCGTTCAATCCTTTCATTTTCGACGATCGTCCATTCACTCACCACTCACTGCTTGTTACACACCGCTCATATCTTCAACATGGCCAGCTCACTGCGATCTTCGACCTCTTCCAGGCTCGCTTTGCGAGCACTCACACGACACGATGCTACGCGATCCATCTCAACACCGGTCAAGGTTTCTGACCTGCGATGCGCAGCGCCGTCTTCTTTAGCATGCGCATCGTCTTCGTCCTCCGCATTGCGAGTGCGAGTGCAGTCTCGTGGCTACGCTTCGCCATCTTCGCCTGCATCCATGGCTACACCTGTAGAGGTAGCTCAGCCCGACATCCGCGCCGGCGTTGGCAGCAAGATGGGTTCGGGCGAGAATTTGCTCAACGACATTATCTCATCAGCACCCAAGCATGCCACAGCGAACCGTCCTATCTATCTCGATGCCCAGTCCACTACCCCAGTCGACCCTCGTGTTGTCGACAAAATGATGCCGTACATGACCAACCAGTATGGTAATCCGCATTCCAAGACACATGCTTACGGTTGGGAATCCGAGAAGGGTGTTGAGGAAGGCCGAGAGCATATCGCCAGCCTCATCGGCGCTGATCCCAAAGAAATCATTTTCACTTCCGGTGCTACCGAATCCAACAACATGGCCATCAAGGGTGTGGCGCATTTCTACAAGTCCAAGAAGAACCACATCATCACCACACAGACCGAGCACAAGTGCGTTCTTGACTCGTGCCGTCGTCTTCAGGAGGAAGGTTTCGAGGTTACTTACCTTCCTGTCCAGCCTAACGGTTTGATCGATCTCAAGCAGCTCGAGGACGCCCTCCGACCCACTACGGCACTTGTGTCCATCATGACCGTCAACAACGAGATTGGTGTCATCCAGCCTATCAAGGAGATCGGTCATTTGCTCAAGACAAAGGGTGCCGAACTCGCCAAGCAATCTGGACGAGGCTCAAGCAAGCCCTTCTTCCACACTGATGCCGCCCAGGCTGCAGGCAAGATCCCACTCGATGTCAACGAGCTCGGTGTCGATCTCATGAGTCTTTCGAGCCACAAGCTTTACGGTCCCATGGGTATCGGTGCTTGCTACATCCGCCGTCGTCCACGTGTTCGTCTTGAGCCTTTGATCAACGGCGGTGGTCAGGAGCGTGGCTTGCGTTCGGGCACACTGGCTCCTCAGCTCATCGCTGGTTTTGGTGAAGCCGCCCGTCTTGCTAAGCAGGAGATTGCTTATGACCATGCTCACATTTCCAAGCTTTCGGAGCGTCTGCGAAACACGCTCGAGGCCAACATCACACACGTCCTTTTCAATGGTGATCAGCACGGCTACCCTGGCTGCCTCAATCTTACTTTCCAGTACGTCGAGGGTGAGTCACTTCTTATGGCACTCAAGGATATCTGCCTGTCTTCAGGATCCGCCTGCACATCGGCTTCGCTCGAGCCTTCATACGTTCTCCGTGCGCTTGGTCTCGATGATGAGAACGCCCACTCATCCCTTCGATTCGGTATCGGAAGGTTCACAACCGAGGAGGAAGTCGACTACGTAGCGGACAAGATCATCAAG
The DNA here is from genome assembly GCA_001736125.1 of Pseudozyma tsukubaensis. Lineage (NCBI taxonomy): Eukaryota > Fungi > Basidiomycota > Ustilaginomycetes > Ustilaginales > Ustilaginaceae > Pseudozyma > Pseudozyma tsukubaensis. Next base: position 18,691 of record MAIP01000127.1, on the reverse strand, counting down.
GTTGTCAACAAATTGCGCGATATGAGCCCACTTTGGGAGATGGTGCAGGAGGGTATCGATCTCAAGACCATCGAATGGTCCGGCTGAGCGTTTTACTCGACAGAATGCTTGAACCAATTCTTCATCGACGCCAACTCGTAACGCCAGTTTGCGGCGATCAAGGTGTATTGGGATTGGAGAAGACCAAGGATGATTTAGCGGTAGATCTGGGACAGGATAGAGATCGGAGGAGGAGGAGGAAATCGAACCAGATAGGTGACCATAGGGACGAATTTCCTTTCTTTTTTTTTTCTCTTTCTTTTTTCTTTTCTTTTTCATTTTCTTTTTTCTTTTCTTTCTCTTTCTCTTACGGCTGTGCTCACTCCGAGCAATCAATGTTTGTGTTCTCTTTTACAGTAAATGTGCTCACTTCGGCGGCATGCACTAAACATGTCGCAAGCGGAAGCTTAACACGCAGCCTTAAATCTTACAATATCTAGGATGCCGGTGTTCAGTGTGTGCCTTTTCCTTTTCCGAACGTCAAAACGGATATTGACAGAGCCAGCTGTTCCGGAGATGTGGTTCTTGTGTAAGCTGCAGATACCCGGGCAAAAGGTACAAGCAGGACTGCCGGGTAGGTTGAAAGGCGATCCCCCTTGTTCTTACCGATGTCAATATTGATAAGAGCCGATAAGTGCAATCACGCAATCAGGTAGCGGATGGTCTTGATGTCCGCTTCACCAATCTCCCATTATTTGAGGCAGAGCCAGAGGAGTACTTCTACGTCCACGGTTAAGTTAGTCAAGCGGAGAGCTGATAGTCATGATCGTTGGCGCACGCCGAGGCTGAGTTTAGACTCTAGATCATACATGATTAACCTCAATAGAATGAGTTATGCAAAAAAACGGGTCCAGAGCCTCGTCGATTCAAGATCAGCAGTGAGCCGATTCAAGCACGAACTGAAGATCAGGTGCAAGATAACTCTGGGCCTAGGACGGTCGAAGGCGCGAACAAGCGAGGTTTCGAGTGGACAAGTACGAAACGGGGGAGGAACTAGTCCACGATGATCGGATGCACATGGGTTACAGTCAAGAAGGAGGGAGTTCGCAAGAAGAGCGTGATGCCTACAATGTAGCCGAAACGAAAGCTATGTGTGTGTTCGGGTGGGGGTAAGGAGCCAATTCGAGAGAAAGAGAGAGAGAGAGAGAGAGAGAGAGAGAGAGAGGAAGGGAAAGAGAGAGAGAGAGAGAGATGGGGAGGAAGGCAGCCAGGTCGCATCTTCTGCCCTAGGAGCCTGACGAACAGTATATCAACGTATTTACTCTGGTTGGATTCAATGAGATAGACCAGCAAATCCTCAGCTGTTCGCAAAATACCATGTACTGGCGGAGTGATACTGACATCACAACGATTGATTTCCTTGCGGTTGGACAATCAAATTAGACTAGTGACCTCGCTTGTGTGCGCATTAGCTGCTGCCTCAAGATAGTTTATCATAAGGAATTGTCTCGGATGTCCACGTTGATGGTCTTTTGCCTCGTGCCCGACTGGCCTTTGTGTGCCTGATCTTGATCAAAGATCTCCATTCGCACCAAGAAAATTTGTACCCGACATCCGAATCCGAACGTGCAGTCTATTATACACATTTCGAAGATGGCAGCTTTCCTGTTGCCTTAGTCTCTCGCAACGCGTTCTCCTGCTTGCTAGGAACGCTTGAGCTAATTTCAATGGTTCTTAGACCCCGAAAAGTCCTATTAATATCCAGTCTTTTGCGAAATCAGTGTCAATTTTCACAGACGAATCTTGCAGGCCTACTTCATTTCGCAACCTACAGCTTCAACAAGCAGGTACAAAGGGTTCACCTTTATCGATACGTCGGTTGTATAACGCAGATTTTGCCGGAATGACTGGTCCGATGTGTTTCTATGGTGTCGAGGAGCGCAAAAAGCTCGTCCTGCCATGCGTCTGAACCGTGCGAATCTTGAACCATTGCAACGAGCTCAGCTCGGTCCCATTTTTATATATTCAAAGCAATCCACTCTGAGCCGAATGGTCCCGTAGTGTCTCCCCTCCTGTCCATCAATCTCGACGAAAAGAAGCGACAATGAGCCTCTCGAACAGCAATCACAACGAGCGCCACAACGACGACAACAACATCAATGACGATGATTGTGCTAACTTCTTTGAGCTGATGGTTCAGCCTGCCTCTTCTTCTTCTTACGGCCCCTACTTTCCCGACCCAGGACTGGCGCTTCCAGCAATTTCCGATGTCTCATCAACAACAGATACGCGACTACCGTCACAGCTCGGAGTGACCCCATTCAGTCATCAGACATCGCCCATCCGATCCGCAGATGAAGGAGAGAAGACGACAACAACCGCATCATACAAAAGAAAGCATTCCGAGGTGGAGAAAGACCGTCGAAGAATCATCTCAAACGGATTTGCAGTGAGTTTCCCTCTTCTTCTACCATAAAGTTCAGGCTGGTTGAGCTGAAGTCGACGTTTGGCAATATTTGTGTAGATCTTGCAGAACGTCCTCCATAACGACTCAACTTCCAAACCCATCTCGAAAGCGACCCTACTTCAACAAGCGTGCGACGAAATCCGTGAACTGCGCAAAAAACTTGATACGAGCATTACCATCATCTCCCGCTATGGTCTCGAAAATTTGTTTCAGGTGGCTCCAACCCCCAATTCTTTGAGCAATGCTTCTCCTCCCAATGGTACGAGTAGGGCTTACCCTACCTATTCGAACGACCTCGGCCCGGATCGTTTCCAAGACTCGCGGCGTAGTTCCACTTCGGCGACGAGTGTGTCTGGATCTCAATATAACAATGGCGCTGCCGCTAAGGAGGATGGAAACGAGAGGCGTAATTCCAACGTGAAGAGGAGAAGTTCTTACACCAACAGCATCAACAGCAGCTTCGAGTCATCCGAGGAGGACACTCTGAATAGCAGTTGCGACAACACAAGTGACTTCGACGAAAGCGTTGGCAGCAGCGAAAGCGAAAGTGAAACAAACAACAGGACAAGAAACAGAAACAGAACCAAGAGGGCAATGGCAACAGCAAAGCTCAAAGACCGAGACCGCGCCAAAGCTCGAACCGCACCCAAGCCACACAGCAATCGCTTATCGCCTGCATCCACTATAACGCCAAGTGAGATGAGCAGCAGCTTAGCCAGCCCAAACACCTCTTCACAAGAGCATATCCAGCAAGCCATCTTGTCATTGCTCCTCGAATTGCCGAAACATCTGGAGAATGTGCACAAGTCGAAGCGTCCTTCCTCTCAGCAGCCAAGCACACAGATTGATCAAACCGGAAACCGGACTACGACGGTAACGAAGACCAGGAGACGGCACCGATGATCTTGATCAACCCTGCTTGCCTCCACTTCCGTTGTGTAGATACAAAGTCTGACAACCCTAATCTATGTGTATATGGGCGTGATCCCACTTCATCGACTACGTTCGTGCGTTACCGAGAGCGTTCTGTTGTGAGATAGTATGATTGCTGTCTTGACAAAGGCATACGCTCTTCGGCCTTTTTCTGGTGTGTGTGCTTGACACAAATTCGGGGATCATGCTAGGCTCGGTGGTGGCCAAACACTCACATACATGCAGTGGAGGGTGGGAGACGAATCAAAGTTTCCCAACTTGTGAGTGAGTCGCTAACGAGCTTCAAGCCGTGGCCATAAGAGGTTCGATTGCAAGAAAGCAGTAAAGGCAATGTAGAGAAGCGAAACAAGGGCGGAACGCAAGGGAGAGTGCAAAAAGGAACGAAGATGCTGGATCGCCTCGGAGGCGATCAGCAGCGAAGAATTGATACGCATGACGGCTGCAGGCATCGAGCTGAGCTGTGTCTCTGCTTAGTCCACGCCTCAAGCCTAGTGAACCTAGCACTCATATCAAGCGCTCTGCATGGCTAATTCGTTACAGTGCAAATCTGAACGCGACCAAGCCTGGAAGACGGATCATCTTGTATGTACAGAAGAAATTCAAACCCTAACGAAGAACGCCAAAGCCAACAGGAATCAAAACTCGGGACCGGCGAGAAGCCAAACTACCTGTTCATACACGCTAAAAATGACTCCTCCACTAACGATGAGGCGCATACTACGTGATACGGAACCACGCCACAGAGCTGCTATGCCCTCTGTACCGATGGTGTCGGTCAAGCAGTGCCACGTGGATCGGTAGCGCGAAGCGTCGATGGCCTGCATCCTCGTTTTGAGAACGTCAAATGGCATGGTCCCATACACGGCGACAACGCCAGATGTAGCACCGATGGAGAAAGTGGTCAACCAATTGACGAAGGATGAACCCTTGCCTTGGGCTTTGGGAATGAAATCTCGCATAGCAGAGTATGTACCTAGTCGGATCGCTGAGGCCGAGCCTTGGCGTAGAATGACTGGAAATACACCTTTGTAGATACCGCCAAACCCTTCTTGTCGGATGATCGAGGCGGTTCCACGGAAGAGACCCTGTTCGTAGCGTGGTTTGGCACGCTTGCCGTCGTCGATGAGTTTTGTTTCTGGTGAAAGCAATACAGCGCAAGGTCAGTCTGTCTCGCCCTTCTTTGGTTCTGTTCTGCGAGTTTGCGTGGGCACTCACTGATCGTTTCACTCGGTGTCACAGCGAATATGGCTTCCAGCGTGCCAGCGCCCATTCCTGCAATGTAGTTGCTACCGCTCGATAATTTCCCCTGCGAAAGATTTCAGTGTCAGTCTATTTCCTAATGCATCCATGCTAGGGGAAAACACTCACTGTTGATTTGTTCTTGAGCATATTTCGAAAATTCTCAAAAGCCAAAAAGCGAACACCAGCCTTGGAAGCGTTGCCGACAACTACAGCCGAACAACCACGAAAGAGCCCTCTAGGCCCTTCTTTTTCAAGTGTTGATCGGAAAACATCCAATGGTGAAAGACGTTCACGATTGCCGTGAGTATCTCGCTGTGCGAACTGTGTAACTGTCTTGAGATACTCGATGGGGAAAGTGGCCACTAAGGAAGACAAGAAGATTGTAAGGTAAAATTACTAGCAAAATGGACGAGGCGAAAGCGATAGAACTCACCTCCTTCAACAGCGCCTGCAGTCGCACCGGCCAGCACCGAGACTGAAGGAGAGATGTTGCGTTGAACGGACGGCATCCTAGCTGATTTTGTTCTTTGCTGTTTGTAATCGGGAAAGGCGCTGTCCCCGCTCAGGACAAGCAGAGAGTGTTTGGGCCTTATGAACCTTTCAGCGAGGACCAGCTCTCTTACTATTTGTTTTCAGGGTTTTCCAAGAGACACAGGAAAATAGCCTCCTTACTCAATCTATGGTGTTCGAACCCGGTCGTGGCCATATAGGCTACCTATGCAATCACACAAGTTATTCGGCGCTCAGTTGTGGCGATCGGTCTGAGATAATTTGCTGAGCTGCAGCTTTTCGTGCAGGGCGACCTCGTCACGCTCATGCTTTTTCAAGCCAAGCACTATCACGCTTGACTAGGAGTACCGTGGTGGTCTCTCAGAATGTTGTGTCCAAACCACGTGTTGTGCCCGAACCAGCTATCAAGTGCTCGCACGATTCGCAAAGGAAACTATCGAGCTTTGCTCAGCATATTCAGCGTGACAAGCACGATGCCTCATGTCAATTCAGCTCAATCTCATGCAAGACCTGCGACAGAGAGTGCGACCATGGGGAGTAAATGAACGTGACCAAGTAAGTCAGATAAGAGACCAGGAAGGCATAAATCTGCCACCTCCACGAGGTGTTTGAGACCTGATAGGAGCATGACAAGGAGCAGACAAAAGCGAACGAGATCAGGCTTTCACACAGTTGCACGAGAGATTATGAGGATTTGAATCTGACGATATGATTGGACCGGCAAAATGTTGCGATGAGCAAAATGGCACTGTAAGGATGTGAAAGACTGCTCTCATAGGGCTGTGGAATGCGTGCCGCGGTAGCTAGACACAGTGCTGTCCGGCATATTGTAATATAGCTCACTTTCCTTCCCTTCCGAACCAAGTGGAATGATGTGAGATCTATCTTTACCTCTTCCCAATGCGAGCGCCAGCGACTGATATGCCCTATCGAGCATCTCCGCGCTGGTTGGAGTGACGGGTGAGATGATCGGTATTTCAACCGAAGGGTGCCGATCAGGCATAGTATAATAGACGCGGGCGTGTGCAATCAGGGCTACGGAACGCTCAACGTGGGCAATATCTAGCGAACGGGGTGAGTCGCTTTCGGCGGCTGTAAGTCCAATCTCGAGAACGCCACTAGGATGTTCGATAGAGATGCGACGCTGAGGCGTGTAGGGAGGGGTGGTATCGCCAGGCGATGAAGAGAGCGAAGGAGTGCGTGACGAAAAGATGTCCGAGACCACCGTTCCAGGTACATAGGCGGCTCCGGCGGTGCAGATGGCACCGGTGACGGCGTGTGCGTTGTGGCAAGTTTTGGGAGTGAAGTCTGTTGGACAAAAAGGAACTGAGAATCAGCAGCCGTCAATCATTCAACAAGGTACGGTCAATTCAGCGTTGAGAACTTACACCGTGCCGTAAAAGTGGTGCAATTGGAACCTGGTCCGATGAGAGACAATTTGGGCACCACGCTAGAAGAAACATCACCCCAGCCCATTCGTCGACCTGCCTCCAGGCGTACACGTTCCAGTCGAGATAGCAAGGCAGTGTCCGCATTGAGCGTCGCTGGGGTCTCGAAACCTGTGATACCAACATCGGCTTGACGAACAAAAACAACAGGGATGGCCGAATCGATGACGGATACCTCGAGTCCCTCGATTGAGTCAGTGGCATTGCCAGTTGGAAGAAGCTTGCCTGTGCATGCACCCACGGTATTAAGGAAGCGTAAGCTGACGCGAGCCGAAGGACGCTGCAAGCCCGTATCGTCCACATCTTTGTAGTGGACTCGACCATCTTGAACCGGAATGAGGAGCTCGGATGCCTGGTTGGAGTTGAGATTAAAGATGCGCACAAGGCAGGTGGTGTCGGATGGATGAGGCTTGACTAGACCTCGCTCGATCGCGAAGGCAGCCACCCCGCTCATCAAATTGCCGCAGTTGGGTGCTGTGTCGACGATGCGCTCATTGATGCCAACTTGGCAAAAGAGGTAGTCAACATCGGAGTGATCGCTCTGTGCACTTGGCGAGACTATGGCCACTTTTGAAGTCAGAGAATTGCCACCCCCCATACCGTCGATCTGCAGTGGATGTCCGGAACCCATGATGGACAGCAGCGCCGCATCACGAGCGCTTGGCTCGGATGGCAGGTCACTTGCCAAGAGGTATAAGCCACGACTGGTGCCAGCGCGGTAAATTGTGGTCTCAATGCCTCGCAGCATCGTGAAGCTGTCAGTGTGACTAACGACAAAAGCCAATAAGATGGACGGCTAACCAAAACGTCGTTATATGATCTTTCTTCGCCTGAGTTCTTCGGTCGAGGCCATGGAAGTACCTACTATCCTTCTGAACCACTTGACACGTCCCGCAAGAGGATTCGACATTCTCGATTGACGTAGGTGTCAAATTGTGCGTGAACCACCACCACCACTTCAAGGCACGAGGGCTAGACGTGAGATTTAGACTAGTAGACAATGAGCCTGGCTGGGAGAATGCGTGCAACGCTGTCAAACAGTGCATTTGCCGGCGGTGTCCTCAGAAGCTGCACGCGATGGTCACGCTCCTGAATTGTGGGTGAGAGCGGACGTAGCCTGATTTAAAATTTATCTAAAGGTATTATTAATATTAAAAATGAGATACGTTCAACGATCAGCAGAAGAATGCTTTTGGCTATCGCAGTTTGTATCGAATTTCCCATCGGCTTTATTGAAATTATAATACGGTGTATTATACTGTTCAGTACAGTACAGTAGTACTGTACGTAAATGACCATATACTGCGCCCGCTCTTACTTAGCACTGCTATTTTCAAAGCTTTTCCAATGGAACGACAGGAGACGTTCTCTTGTTGATCGACGCTGAATTTTGTTTACCGACAATCCGCCTACGCCGCTGCAGCAAGGAATTTCACACAGTAGCGTAGCATGAACCGTTTCGTCGGACGGTGTCGGATTTCGAAATCGAGAACACGGCGGACAAGGTGTCAATTGCTAACAGCGTGCAAATCCGCTGCACAAGAAGAGCGTGCCCATGCTTCTTGGCCCTACATACTGCTCTTATCGACCCTTCGGACATGCAAAGGGTCATCTTCTGCCTGAAGAACATGCTTCGTCTGACCCAAGAATGTACGGCCTGTCCAGGTCAGGTACTCGTCTCCGATCCAAGGAGGATGATAAGCTTCGTGGCACTAAGCGGTCGGTTCGTCTCACAAACGCCATACCACCGCCTTTGCCGTGCATTCCCATAGTGGCCTTCCGAAGCTCGACCACTTCACATCCCAATGTAGCTATAAAATCCAAGCTTGAAGAGCTCATTACTGATGCCTAGGAGTGGCGTTTACTGCTCCTTCCTTCGAAGCGCCCATCGGCCCTCACTTCCGTAGACATGCTTCCACAGACACCTGTTCCAGATTACCGTCTCAGCATGAGATATTCGACAGACAGCGTCGCAGCATCGCAAGCGTTAACAACGCCTGAAGCAGCTCCAAGTATTTCCCATCACGCAGACACGGGCGAGGTTCAACAGGCGCATAGCGGCGATGACGGCGCGCTCGAAGAGGGCGCAATTGCTCACTCAAGTAAGGAAGGGTCACAACGAGATCAGCAAACGGAGCTTTACTGTGCTTTCACAAAGGGCACCAAGCTCTTCGTCGTCTTGTCCGTGTCTATCGCGGGCTTTTTCTCGCCATTCTCCATCAATATATATATCCCTGCGTTGCCTCAGATCTCGAAGCTACTACATACATCGGAAGGTGAGTGAGACGATTTCTCGTAGAGACAGTTTCCCAGAAGCAGCTCCTCATCATCATATTTTGTCTTATTGTAGCGGCTACTAATGTAACGGTAACCGTCTACATGATCGCACAAGGCCTCTCGCCGGTCATCTGGGCACCTCTTTCAGATGTAAGTCCCCATTTTATGTGACGCCTGTCTCTGTTGTAAGATGTTTCCACAGGATCAATCTCTGAAATTTCTCGCCTGTCAAATCGGCACGTACAGGTTTTTGGCCGCAGACCCATCTACATTGCAACTTTCCTCGTTTTTTTCGTCGCCAATCTTGGGCTTTCGTTCACCAATGTCTACTGGCTCTTGGTCGTCTTGCGTATGGTTCAAGCCGCAGGAGCATGCAGCGCCATCGCTATTGGCGCAGGAACGATTGGCGATGTTACCGAGCGCAAGGAACGAGGAAGTTATATGGGCTATTATGCGCTTGCCCAATATACTGGTCCAGCCATCGGGCCCGTAATTGGAGGTGCGCTTTCGCAAAGATGGGATTACCATTCTACCTTCTTCTTCCTCAGTGCCGTTTCTGGTGTCTTTCTGATCTTCATGGCCTTCTTCTTACTTGAAACGCTTCGTGTTCTAGTGGGGAACGGAAGTGCACGCACATTCGGCATCTATCGCACTTTAGTGGGACCCAGACTGGTCAAGTCGACGGCAAATTCGATGCGTCCAAGGATGAAGAGTCCGCTTGAAGGTCGACTCGAATTTGGATTCCATCGTCCATTTTTGGTGTTTGCACGCCCCGAGACTAGCCTGGCAATCCTGGCTTTTTCGATGGTGTATGCAACATACTATCTATCGTCTGCCTCTTTGCCTTATCTCTTCAAGCAAGTATATGGTCTACACGAGCTACTCATTGGGGTATGCTTCGTGCCTAGTGGTGTTGGTTGTGCCTTGGGCACGGTGCTCGCTGGCAAGATCCTCGATTCGGACTATCGACGCGCGTTAGACAAGAACAAGTCGGGTGTCAAGGTTACGCGCGCACGGCTGCAGTCGGCCTGGATCTACTTGCCAGGCTATGCCTCCTCGCTTCTAGCGTACGGATGGTGTGTTCGGGCGCATACCCACATCGCCGCTCCCATCCTTTTTCAGTTTACACGTAAGTGAGAATTCAATCTTCCGAATCGTGGATCCTGTTCGTGTACAGCAGTGCTGACTCTGCCTTTCAATTAATCTACGAAACAGTCGGCATGTTTTCAACAATGTACTTCACCAACATCAACACACTCGTTGTGGATCTGTACCCGGGCAAGGCAGCTACTGCCACAGCTGCTGTTAACGTAGGGCGTTGCTTACTCGGCGCTGTGGCTGTGGCCATCGTACAACCAATGACCGATGCTATGGGCGCTGGATGGACATTCACAGTCGGCGCGCTCCTTGCTCTGTTCATCGGTCTGATTTGCCAGACACTCATTCACTTTCATGGCGAGAAGTGGGCAGCTCGCAAGCACTCTTGATTTGATTTCTACAATGCTATCGCTCTGTTCAACATACTGTGGACTCAATTCACATGCCTCTGAAATGCAAAATCATATCACCCAGCTGGTCGTTAAATTCTTCAGAAATTACCTGGACTTTGAAAATGTTCATCTTCAGTAGCGGGTTTCTCATTCAGCAGATCTGGCATGAAATGCTCCGGACCTACCTGAATCGGTCGCGAAGCAAGACCATATGACTAGGGGGTCCTTCGTGTGTGCCTCGGGGTTGGTATGTACAGTACATCTGTCATGATCAGATCAATTTTCATGATAAGAGACGTTTGCGCAGCGGCAACGGCACCCTTCACGTGATTTGCACGGTCCATGGAACATGAACCATGCGTGATTTGCACGCAGACGAATCTGAGCGTCCTCTCACCTTCGGCGACAGCGACTTGGTCACGCGAACAAGGCATGGTTTCAACATCACACCACGACTGCCTCGCCTTGTTCGAAACTGCTTCAACACTCAGTATCACTGTACTGAGGTGACTGGGGTCGCGGTTGAAGATCAAGGCCGGCCTGGCAAATTTTGTATAAAATTGTAAATGAACCAGGCAGTCATGTTGTCACTCACATAGGAAGTTGTCCTTGGAGCCAGAATCGACCAAGTTCCTTACCTCATCATCTCACTATGGCACCTTCTCTCAACGCGAACTCAACAGCCGATCGGCGGAACGCCACTGCTGCCCCTGACCTTCTATCCGGCAATAAAGCCGGTGGTGGCCTCAAGCTTTCCGGATTACCAGACCTCTCCGACTCGGCAGGCACCTTGAGCGACGTATTTGGAACGCCGGCCATGCGCCTCATCTGGTCTGACCAAAATCGAGTTGCTTGCTACCTCGAGATCGAGGCAGCGCTCGCCGTTGTCCAAGCTGAACTCGGTATCATCCCAAAGCACGCCGCTCAGGAGATCGTCAAACACTGCCGTGTAGATGAGATCGATTGGGCTCTGTACAAGCAAAAGACCGAATTGATCGGCTATCCTGTCTTGGGAATCGTCCAGCAGCTGGTTGCCAACTGCAAAGATGGCTTGGGAGAGTACTGTCATTGGGGCGCTACGACACAAGATATCACCGACACAGCTACCATTATGCAGATTCGTCAGTCGCTCGCCCTCGTTAAGGAGAAGCTGTGCAGCATCGTTGCGAGCCTTCGGTACTTGGCGGAAAAGCACCGCAACCTTCCCATGGCTGCGCGTTCGAATCTCAAGCAAGCCGTGCCAATAACTTTTGGTTTCAAGATGGCGCGCTTCTTGGCCACTTTCCGCCGACATCAGGAGCGTCTGGCCGAGCTCGAGAAGAGAACATACACACTAGAATTCGGCGGTGCGGCGGGCAACTTGTCCTCGTTAGGCGAAAAGGGTATTGCGACGCACGATGCACTCGCCAAGATGCTTGACCTTTCACCCGCTGACATCGCCTGGCATACCGAACACGATCGCTTTGCAGAGGTAGGTGCCTTCCTGGGTCTTCTGACGGGAACGCTAGCCAAACTCGCCACAGACATCAAACTCATGTCGCAGACCGAGGTGGGTGAGGTCGGGGAGCCATTCATCTCAAACCGTGGCTCATCGTCCACCATGCCGCAGAAGAACAACCCGATTTCGTGCGTGTATATTCATGCCTGTGCCGCCAATGTCCGTCAGGGAACTGCTGCGCTGTTGGATGCCATGCAGTCGGATCACGAGCGTGGCACTGGACCTTGGGAGATCATCTGGGTTCAACTCCCGCTCATGATGAACTGGTCGGCAGCGGCTCTGGCCAATGCCGACTTCATTTTGAAGGGATTGCAGGTCTTCCCCGATGCCATGGTCCGAAACCTGGCCTTGTCCAAGGGCTTGATCGTCTCCGAAGCAGTCATGATGGCGCTCGGCGACACTCTCGGCCGCCAGTACGCCCATGACGCCGTCTACGAGTGCTGTCGAGCGGCCTTTGAGCATAACAGACCGTTGCTTGATGTTCTTCTCGAGAACCAAGAAATAGCTAGCAAGCTGAAGCGTGCCGAGCTAGAGAGGCTTTGCGAGCCAGCCAATTATCTTGGACAATGCTCCCAATGGATCGATCGTGTCTTGCTACCTCCTTCCACGTGAATTAAGTAGTGCGCTTCAGTTCAACTTGTTCAAATGCTCACCGCATTTGATGCTTCTTTGCTTGCCAACCTTTCTTTTAATGTAGCTATTGTTTAATTGTATATATTACGGGTTCATTTTTGAAGATGACGGTTCCAAGGCTTCACTCTCACGGAGGCATGTTACTCACCATCACCATTACAAGGCTGCGTCAGCGAAGTCAACCATCATCAAGACGATACAAAAGGTGGGCATGGCTCGGCAGCCACCACCACTACTTCTAGTGCAAGTGCAGCTGCTACCTCTGCTACTGCAGCGGCTCAGGAAGCCAGCCAGACCGCCAAGACCTCGACAGAATGCCACTCTCACGCCGATGGCTCTCTTCACTGCGGCTCGCACTGAACAGATCTTTGGCATCGGCCACGGAATCTAGATTCGATTTGAGCCACTACCAATCAATTACTTCTGCAAAATGTATATAGTTCGCAGCAACATTGACATGGTTCGAACAAACACAGGAAGCAGTGCAGAGGCGAACGTCCTTCGATACTTTCTGCACAGCGCCGAAATCCATGAGCTTGCCCGTGATGGAATGAAGATGAAAATAAGACTCAAATGAAGCCAAGCAACTCATTTGCAGGCGATGCACTCACTCTGGAAAGTTATTGACCAACACATGAATTGCCATGCGAATCGTGGCTGAACAAGAGTCGACGTGTCGGACCGACGAAAGACTTGAAGGTCACCAGAGGTTGTGGTTCAGTTTTCTGTTCAAGCGCTATATCACAACTTGCCTGTGGAATTAGACTGTTCCACCAATGTTCCATAGGCCATGATTGAGTGTCTGTTCCAGCAACAATGGATTAGCTTGTGGAACACGTTTCAAACATTGAAATTTTTTCGTTGTGTCACAAATTTTAATATAAATGTTGACGTCACATTTGTTTTGCCAGACAGATGTACACGAAATTCCGACGAATATCCCGGCTGGCGAGGTTCCAGAGTCTCGGCTGTCCAACATTGCCAAAGATCGACGGAACGCCGTAACGAATGCGCATAAAACCGTTGGCACTACAGAAATTCCGGGAACACGCTGACCGGATCAAACAACGGCTTTTGACCCGTCCTCTTGAAGCTGTCCACCTACTCATCAGCTCTGGTCTAAGCTTGCTGGAATCTTATGTAGAGGCATGGCTGCAGTCAGCTCCGGAACAAGATCGTCAAGGAAGAAGTTTTGATCATCTTTTGAGGCCTCTCCCTGAATCTACTTGGAAAGGACGGCGTCTATTTTGGCCGGGTCTAGCCTCGGAACTCCAAACAATTGTTCTAGAGAAAGAAAAAAATAAAAAAATGTACAAATTATACTTCACGTTTGAAGCCTGTATTAAGTGACCCGTACCCTCATTTGTACCAGAGCAGCGGTTAGCCTTGATCGACTGAGCAATAGCGCCGAAATGGTGGAAAAGTGTGCCGCCCGTTTGCCGAGTCTGGACGCGCTATCCCGAACAATTCTCTTTGGTAAGGGTTGGTTGGGCTTTTAAATGACGTTTGAAGGCCGTCGTCACCTCGGACGTTTTGTGGGAGTAATGATGGATGACTCTGTTCACTCGCGGTCTTGTGTCCTTTCACGGCTCCCCCGCTGTGGCTGAATTCTGGTACAGGGTGTTCTGTAACCCAACCAAACTGAAGAGTGTTTTGTCTTTGACAGCAGACTATGCACCATAATGGGATACTTGACACGAAGGGATATAAAATGAACCACCCTAATCAGCAAACACAGCCCAAACAGCTCCTACTTCCGAACAATTCGAACCTCGAGCTAATCCACGGCTCAAATCAAGCGAGAACCAACCAACCAAGATGCCTTTCGCTCGAACCCTGCTGCTCTCGGCCATAGTGGGCTCGGCTGCCTTGACCACAGCAGCTCCCGTTTCCCCTGCTTGTCAACCAGCCCTTCGGCAATGGGGTCAAATCACCTTCAATGAAATTGCTCTCAGCATAGGCGACGACGGCGATTTTGTGATTGGTGGGCCGAATCCCATAAATTTTGCAGTCGCCACCTGCTCGAAGGAATACCATGGTAAATACGAGGTTCAGGGCGAAGCGTACCTTGTCGACGCTACAGACTCCAGTCAATGCCTGACTGCGAGCAATCTTGACCAGCAGAACTCAACGTTCTCATTCCAAGATTGTCGTTACAACGGCGCTGGAGATATCTCGGCCTCGCAATTCTTTGCATATTACACTGACTACGATGCAGCCAATACCCTGAAAGCGTACTTCAACGGCGAAATCCCCAGAGTAGTCAATGCCACTCAGCCTCCCATCTACAATCTCAAGAGTCAATATGATAAGCTGAGCTTTGAAGGCAGTCTCGGGAAATTGATGGTCGATTACACCCCCAACCTCTCTTCGGTTCCTTCGGCTTCGCTCGCAATACCGAAAGGATACCTTCCCGTGACTGCACCTCCGCAGACTGATGATCCTGCGCTGAAGTGTGGCACTTATCAAGTCGGCCAGCTCCACTTCAACAATCTGACTTCGAGCTCGAATCAGTATAATGGGCCTCTGAATAGCGGATGGGAGGCCGACCCACACACTAAGGACAAGTTCATCTTTGAACAGTGCGACTACTCACCCTCGGGTATTAAGGTTCAAAACGACGTTGTTTATGGTCGTCTCCGTCCTGCAACCGAGCTTCAAGACTGCAAATTCCAATGCTATGAGTTCATGGGTCAAGGGGACGGAGGTTGGATCATGGGTCTCCAAGAACAACCCTGCGGATACGCGACCGCTTCCTCCAAAGAGGCCGCCCAGGAGAGCTTCGACGTGATCAAGCTCGACAAGTCGGACAACACGGTTGAATGGGTCACCTTCAAGAACGGAACTCAAACCAGCGTGTATTCGGCCTACACTCAAGTCGACTATGACCAGGAGTATGACGTGTCTCAACACATTTGGAACCCGCTCGGGATCGGCTATATTCAGCTCTCCCCGGACAATGCAAACCTGACCAAATTTCCGCCTGGTAAAGTGAGCTTCGTCCCCAATGCGTAAGTCAACCAGTCCTCGCAGTCCAAGCTTCCAGTCTCTCTCGCTGCACTCAGTCATGCAAATAGGATGCGACCTCTTATCCCAAGCTCCGCTTTGAGTAATTCTTCGTATGCCTTGTTGCAATATGCGAGTAAGTTTTGCTGTGCCTAATGCTGCGGCACTGAGATTATGTTTAGTTGACTACGTCTATCGAGAAATTCTGGTGGACTTGGTCGCATGCTTGATACGAGTAGGTAAGTGTAAAGATGCCGACAAGGGATGCAATGCCCTAGCATTCATTGCTGGACCTGGAACGGAGTCCTGTTGGAGTGGCGCCGACTGAATTGCTTCAGTCTGAGCGCTACCATTCTGCGTCCACAGGCCGAAATTCGCGTTTCGGGCCGAGCGTGCTTCGAGACACCCCCTTTGCTGGAAGGAGACTGTTGGTTGGACCCAACGAAGCGTCCGTCAAGTTTACCTCGTGGATATACTTTGCGGAGGCACTGCATAGCTTTTGCATCAAGGCATCAGCTTGCTTGGGGAGCAATGGGGCATCGAGGCACAGATCCTGCCAGACGAAACCACCAAAGAGCTCTTTGCATTTGGCGATTGCCACGATAGTTCCACCTGGGTGTTTGCGCGCAGCGGTTGCCAAAGCGCAACCAAAGGCAGAGCGGGCAGCGTTATCGTGTGAGCTCATACCGGCGAATCGCTCCATCGCAGCCATCAGCACTGCGTCAAAGGCTGGCTGTGGTGCGTCTAACAACTGAGTCAATCGTTCACTCGCGTGTGCAAATCCATGTAGAAGTTGTGGCTCAAGTTCAGGGCGTGCGGCTGCCTCAGCCAACAGTGCAATCACAATGTCCTCGATGGAGACTCTTCCAGATGAATCGCTGACGGTAGGGATCGGCAAATCATCAAGCAAAGTAAGCCGGCCTTGGGTGCACTGTCCTCGTTCTTGAAGCTCAAGCTGTCGTAATTCGTAAAGGAAGCGGGGGTTGGGCTCCACCTGGGGTCGAGAAGATCTGAGTTGGGCTAGGGCGTCAGCCAAAGAGATCTTTTCCCAGATGATACGTACTGCCAAGACGAGGGTAGCGCTACGTGAGACGCCTTCGTAGCAGTGCACTAGCACCTTTCCGCCCGTCTGGCATGCTTGCTCGATCCATTTTGCAGCGTCAGCAAAGTAAGGAAAAAGGCGCTCGCTAGTGCTGTCTCTGACATACAGATGCCAGTATTGGAATTGGTCGGGATGGAGGTCTTGAACTTCGCGAGCCGCATTGAGGATGTGAGTGATGCCAAGCGATTTGAGGCACTGCGCGTCAGCTGCCTCTCGCACACCTCCAAGATAAAGGCCATCCACGAGAAAGGATGGCGGATCTGAATAGATTTTCAGCATGCGTGGAACGGCAATGGTGGCAATGTGGATGAATGTGAACTCCTAATGCGCGAACCGAAGGCTTTCAAAAGAGGCGGTCTCTTTATCGATCTTGCAGTACCAAGCACCCTGCTGTAAGACGAGCGCAGACTGTATGTGAGAGCGGACGGAAGTAACGAAGTGTCATACAAGGATTGCATCTAGGAGGAGGTTGATACTTCAACTAGCTCCCATTCACAAGACAGAGTCACGTTAGATTCTCGAGCGAGCGCACGATGTGAGAACCCGTAAGCGTGACACCTGATGAGAAGTGACGCACGTGCCAACAGCAGTGAACATTTTCGGCTAAACGCCAAAAGAGCCTGGACTAGATCACCGGGATCGGCACCACATGTCATTTAGAATGCTTAGAATGCGCAAGGGAAAATCTGTTTGACTGGCAGCCAAGTCTTCTGAAAGTATAGTGCATCACTGTCACAGGCGTCCCGAGTCAGCTGCGGAAAAGTCGGACTCAATCTCTTTCGATCCGAAACGGATTCCACACCATTTAGGCGGTGGTTTTTGGGGAATATCAACCTGCTTGCTGAAACAAGACGGGTCTTGCTGGATTTTGAGGAAATGTCACAGCAGCAGAGTGCGATCTGAATTTGCTGGAAATTTCAAAAGTGGAGGCAGCACAGCGCAGCGCAGACGCGTCAAATTTGGATTGGGTGGAGGGAATACAAATTCCAACCACAGCGGTGGCACAGCGGTGGATGGTCGGACTGAAATTTTGTATTGCCCAGATTTGGGAGACGGTCAACACTGTTGTGGTGCACCTCACCAGATGAATTGCAACAATTTGGCACGCCATCCTGAGAAGGCAGGTTGCAACAAATTTTTGAATATCAGCATAGCAGGCTGTAACAAAAAAGACGGTCTGTAACAACAATAATATTCATTTTCAGATGACAGGTAGTAACAAGTGGAAGGCGGGCTGTCAATAAATTTTTCAAATGCCTTCATTTCAAGCATGACGGTCTGTAAGCCCCAGTATCAATTTGGATTCAACCAAAATAGCAGTTTGGCATACCAGACTGCTTGAAAGATGACGGTCTATCAATATCTCTGTGCAGTTTAAATAGAGATGTGAGAGAATTCTGTTGGTTGACTGTTGTTTGTCAGCCCCACCACATCCCAACCAACCATGTTGTTTACAACCTGTCCTGCCTGCACTTACACATATTCAACCAGCAACATCACCAACCACATTTGCAAAGCTCACAAGGGTGTGTCTGTGACAGCAGCAGCAGCCAAAGCTTGTGGATTGGTTGCATGCTTGTGTGGACAGACGTTGCTCAACAAGGCAGCGCTGGCACGGCACCAGGGAATAAGGAAATGCCAGCTTGCTGTCTCCCAGCCTTTGCAACCATCTCCGTTGGCTGCTGTTTTAAATTTGCAGCCATCAGCCACCCCGTTGCTGTTGCCGTTGCCATCTCCAATTTCAAGTCCATCGACTCCCACCAGCTTGCCGTCTCTGGGTTGCAAAAATTTGGAATATCCTTGTGGTGTGTCTGCTCCAGACTTGACTGTGAGTTGTTCGCAAGTGACAATCTCAGAAATTCTAAATCCAGACACAACTCAGGGCCAAATTCAATTTCCAGTGCCAAGCGGAATCCTTCGCTTGCCTGGCAAATTGCCATCCGGCAGAATCGAAACCTAGCCCTAGGGCGGGGTGCGGCGGTGGCGGAGGAGGGGCGTGTGCGGCCTGCCAAAATGGCAAGTCACATTGAGTGCGTTGACCCCCACGGACAATTTCAAAAACACTGGTGTAGTGCCTCTGCCGGACACAGCTTTTTCTTGGCTGGT
>MAIP01000126.1:0-42303 GCA_001736125.1 Pseudozyma tsukubaensis | reverse complement strand
AAGTTAAGCAAGGTATCGCCTAGTCAGTACTGCGGTGGGGGACCACGCGGGAATCCTAGGTGCTGCAGTTCCTTCTTTTCTTTTTTGACTTTTTACCCACCTGCCTCCAGTTTGCTGTGTCTTTCCTCGGCTCAGATTGATTCAAGTGACTATTCGGGCTCGCACTTTTGTTTCGAAATGGCTGTCATGAAGGCGTGACAAGTTTACAAATACATCTGTTGCTACTAAGAATACACGGCATGATGACGAGGAGCAAATCCAGAGAGTAAAGGGTGAAAGAAAGTGAATGTACGTGTCTGGGTGCGGGGGACAATAGTAGCTTTGTCCTCCCAGTGGTATTGAAAGGTTTGGGTATCATGTAGGCGTGTCGATGTGCGTGTGAGTATGTGCGGCTAGCGAGAGTCTTGGTGTCGAAGTAGATTTCGGCTGCCTTGGCTGCTGAGAGAAGAGTGAGGCACGGCAACTTCCTCAATCTGTTCGAGCGGGAAGTCGGCATCCACAGGTGATGCTGTCAATGCAGATGCAGTGTCTCGACTCCGGGTACTGCCAGTGGCTCCTTGCGAGCGAGAGTCAAGCGACGAGCTCCAACTTTCCTCTCGGATAGCATGCAGCCCGCCTTCAGACGGGCTGATACCAACACCGCCAAGCACGCCAGAAATCACCATCGGAGATCCGTTCGATACAGCTGCGAGTACATTAGGATGCAACAAGGGGGACATGTTGAGCGTCGATCCCGGCAGCGAAGGTGGTGAGCCATACAGCAAACGGTGTTGTTGCATTGCAGCATTGTTCTCGCTAGCAGCCGCAGCAAGTCGACGCTCGGCCAAAGTTTGCTGCTCGATGTCCAGAGCGATCAAGCCAGGTGGATGTCGTCGACTCTGGTCGGGGAACGAGGCCCAAAGTCGACCCTCTTCCGAGTCGCTTGTGCCTCCAGATGCGTTCGAGCCTTGGCTGCCTGCGGGCGAAGCTGATCTCCCGGTATGAGCGGCTGCTCCGATCGGGGCTAGTAGTAGTGATCCAGGTGCGATGTTGTGTGCCGAATCCTCCTTGGCCTGATGCTCGTGCTCGGCGTCGTGATGGCCGACGCTTCCGCTGTCAGCAGTAGGCAGAGTCGTGGATGCCGATGTGGTGATCACGGTGGGTACAGCATCCATCGGTGGCTCCATCTCCGATCGAGGCGTATCCGACGATGGCTGCATCACAGAGAGGTCGGATGAAGGACCTCCTGTTTGCGGCGAAGAGCTTGGCGTGGTTGCCGACACTTTGCGAGAGTTGGATCTGCCGACACCGAACAACGCTG
This sequence comes from Pseudozyma tsukubaensis, assembly GCA_001736125.1. Classification (NCBI taxonomy): domain Eukaryota; kingdom Fungi; phylum Basidiomycota; class Ustilaginomycetes; order Ustilaginales; family Ustilaginaceae; genus Pseudozyma; species Pseudozyma tsukubaensis. The sequence goes on along the minus strand of MAIP01000126.1, from coordinate 41,003 downwards.
CAATCCAAGACTCGTTCTCGTTCCTACCTGCACTGCCGCTTCGCCTGCTGCCATCCGACGAAGAGTTCTGCGTCATTCGTGACAGCAGCGAGTTGCGACCTCGCTTCTTGCCGCCATCCACGCCGTCGAAGCTGACACCATCTTCCGAAGAAGCCTCGTGGCCATGTCCGGAAGACCTAGGTCGCGAGTAAGTGCCTGATCGACGACCTTTCACCGAAGAGCCGAGTGAGGTGGAGGAAGCATTCTTGTCACCTGCTGGCTGACGGAGTGGAAGCGTAGCTGTTGAAGTTGCAGGCTTGGCAGCAAAGATCTCGGGGTTCGGTGCAGCTGCAGTCCACGAGCCGTGCTTGGTGTCGCTTCCTCCTTGCTCGGGCGAGCCGGTGAAAGACGGGTCTTTGGACATGGCGAAAGAGGCAGGCATTGGGGGTACAAATGTGTGCATGATGCGTCGGTCGTTGTCGAAGGCTTCCGGCTTCTTGGACGCGGTGAGATCATGTTGATCATCAAGCTCCTCCTCTTCGGCCTCGTCCTCATCGATCTGATCCTGAAGCCAATGTTCAGTCTCAGCGACCATGCCTTGCGGACCGATACCGGGGAAGTAATTGAGTACTGGTGAGCTTCTTGGTCGCTTTCGTCCGCGCCATTGACCAAGGATTGCAGAATCGCCGGATGACTCTGCAGTATGATTCGATCTGGGTGCAGGAACAGCAGCCGTGCTGTTCGAGTTTCCTGCTTGTGTCGTTGATCTCAACTCAGCCTGTGCAAGAGTACGACTTCCACGTGTGATGGGCTCCATCGTCCACATCGTTCCACCATACGCTTGATCTTGGCTTTGGTGGGTCGACAGAGGAGCCGTTCCGGTCTCTACCATCAGCGGAGAATCGTTGGACGCCACGTTCAGAGCAGCGAGACGATTGAGTGAAGAGATGCTGGACGCACGCATGCTGGCACGGTCGGCGCGAGATGAGATCGAGGAAGCATCACGAAGCTGCTCTTTGGATCGGGGACTGCGTCCGATGGGCAAGGGAGCTGGCGAGTAAGGGTCACTGGCATCGCTGTTGTCACCTTCATTGGATGGTGAGGACTCGAAATGCTGTAGAGTGATAGCTTCGTTGATCGCAGGAGCTGCCACAACCGCACCGTTCTCTGTATCGACGGTCTGCGTTGCTGCCCACATCTCTGGCTGCACTGCCTCGGGAGATGTCAGCGCAAGACCGGTTTGAGAAGGCGAGGGAACCATTTCGGATGGGTACCAGCCGCGAGGTGCATCTTGCTGACCATAGCCTTCCACGCCGTTCGGTTGTCCATAAGTGGTGGGATGTGCTTGCATCGAGTCAACGGTACGGTCACCGGCATGTTCTTCGTCGTGGTCGTTTGGACGGGTTACAAATTGACCAGGCTCGTAATGCCAGTCTTGCATTGGGAGCGGCTGGTGCAGCAGACCCGCATCGAACAGAATGGCTCGAATGCGATCCTCAGCTCGCCATCTCCATGCCCAGCGACGATGCGTAGCTTGTTGAATAGCTTCTCGATCCTGATCCCATCCTTGTGCACCGGCTGCCTGCGACCCAAATTGACGTGCCACAAGCCCACGTCGACTGTGGCCTGCGAAGCTGACCATCTCGGTATCAGCAATAGCGTTGCGGTCCTGCTCCTGCTGGACGAGGCTCGTGAAGCCGAGCGTCGCTGCCAGACCTACATTAGCGATCAGCAAGACACCGAGCTTCCATGCGGCCCAAGCAGCCTGAAATGTGATGAGGATGAAGGTAAATTGGGTGAAGCGTTCTGTGTCCTGATTAAAATAGGCAGGATCGCGTGGAGTCTGTGTCGGCTTGACAGGGCCAGAAGGCTTGTAGAGGACAAGCAAAATGACCGAGATGACGCCTCGTGGAACGAGAAGCGCAACAGTAGGCCAGTTCTGCGAGAAGTACCAGAAGGATTCGATGAGAGCATCGCGACGGCTGCCACTGGTGCGAGCTCGGTACAGTAAGCTGTACAGCGAGTAGTCCTTGATGGCTGTGCGAACGAACGCCGGCGACGACAGATAAATCGGCATGACCAGCGGTTGTGACACCGTCCATCGACGACGATAGCTCCACAAGCCTTCGTAGATGATGACAACGCCAATGATCCATGCAAGCACGCATGCTCCATAGACACCTGTTGCTGCCCACCAGGCGGTCCTGATGCCGGTCTGGAAGGTATCGGGATGCAATGCAACCTGCACCAAGGCAAAGATGACGTTGTAGTCGAGGAAGAGTGTAGCAGGGATGTGCGCATACGTCAGCAACGGCAACACAGTATGATGCATCCTAGCGATACGCGATGTCAAGCGCAAGTCGCGATACTTGGAGTAGGGAGCAGGAGGGAACTTGGGCGCGACGGCATACATGTCACCGAGGGTAGGCAGATGTGGAGTGCCGGCGGCATCTTCCCTTCCTTCTCCGGCAGGGTGCGGATACATAAAGCCGTGTTCGTTCCCGATGGGCTGTCCCTCGGCCTGCGCCGGTTGCATGTAGTATCCACGCGTCGTCGGGTCCTGCTGCTGCTGCTGGAAAGCTTGCGGTTGCTGTTGGTAAGCATAAGACCCTGGCGCCTCAGCAGCGACATACCTCTGCTGAGCTGCGTAGCCTTGCTGAGGGTTGTACTGCGCATTTCCTGCATGCTGTGACTCTAGCTCAGCATTAAAGTTTGAGAAAGTGCCGCGCGTGGCTTGAGCTTGTTGTTGCTGCTGCGCCGGTGAATTTGGCGCACTTCCCCTCTCGTGTAGTGCACCGACGTACGAAGCCCTCTGCTCAGGTGGAAGGTCAGCTAATGTGTTGCCAAACATGGGCGTTTTGACTCGCACTGAAGCTGACCTAGCGGGTGCCATACCTTCTGCAAGCTGTGGCGAAACCTGTTCGTTGAGTACATCAATCGAGCTCTCTGATCCTGGGCTGACGCCGTCTCCAACAAAGAGAGGTTGTTGTCCGATGGCATGCTGCATGCTGTATTGTTCCGAAGACGAGACAGGCCTGGCAGCACCAGACGAAGTGGTCTCTTGCGTCTGTCGGCTGAAGCGTGCTTCGTGCCGAGGCGTTGAATGAGATGTGAGAGAGGCGGAGGTACCTGTTGTAGTGGTCGCCATGACAGTCGCGTTAGAATGATGCGAAGCTCGCTGGCCAGCCTGCGTCGTCAAAGGTGAGGCCAGTCGTGAACCAAGGGCTGTAGAGGTGGAAGCGGGCGTTGCTAGTCCGCGTTGCTGGCTCATTCGCTCGAGCTCTTCCTGTTGCAGGCGCTGGCCAGGTGTGAGAGTCCTTGTCAGAGCCGAAAACTGATGGTAGCCTCCTGCTTCGCCGACACCGTACGCAGCATCGTTGGAGCGGTCGGTGTCGCGACTCGACGTGGTTTCGGACTGCGAAGGTCGGGAAGTGGCTTGTGCAAGCCTGCTGTCACTGCTGTACGTGGTGGGCTGACTTCGATCATTCGATGGTCGACCGAAGGTTCTTTCAGGTGTGTCGCTTCCGGCAACAGCGAGCGAGCTCGGATTAGCATTTTGCCGTAATGAAGTCGCAGAAGGCCGAAAGTCAATTGCAGCACCTGTGGTCCACATGCTCCCATCGTCGCCGCTGTTGGTGGCAGCCATGGGACTGGATGAGCCTGATAAGTTGAGTTGCTTTTCTAATGCATCGATCCTTTGTTGACGTTGCCCACTTCGGGAGCCTTGACTGAGGTATTCGGTGATCTCGTCCGTCTGGTCCGGAGCCGTCGGTTGAATCCAGCTGGAAGCAAGATAGCCGAAAGCGCTCCTTTCGGTCGGACTCGTCTTGCGACGAGCAGATGAAGAGCCTCGACTCTCGCTGAGGGCGCTCTTACCGCTAGTACGGCCAAAGGTGTCGTTGGTGTGGTCAATCGGTCTTGGTTGGGGCTCGTTCGAGGACGGCGAGGAATCATGAAGGAAGGCATATTCTGCTAGTCGTAATCTCGTCTGTGTGGGAGGGCTGTTGCTGCCGTAGCGAGCAGCGCCTTGAGCCGATGACTCCGGGCGGCTGCTTTCATCGTCCAAGCCGGGGGAGGGAGAAGGATAGTTGGATGGTGAAGAGTAGTCATAGTCGCCGGGTGACTGACGGCTGCTTGGTAGTTGCAAGCGATCGAAAGCTGGCAGCGTCGGAGCTGTATTGTGTCGTGCTTCCATTGCGATCTCAGCCTGCCCCTCGGACGTAGTCCTGGTGCGACCGTTCATCTTGGTCAGGAATCAAGGTCGTCCCCAAATGCGCAGACGGGCAAGGCGAGATCCTGAAAGAGATCAGCTGATGGCTGTGAGGGAGAGGCGAGGGTATCTATGTCGACAATAGTGGAGTCATGACTCTGAAGTGAAGCGGAGTGTGGAAGGATTCGTATGAGATGATTCCGGGAAGCACTCCGAGGATGGTTTCACGACGTTGTGCGAGGCTTGATTTCGAATACCGAGGGTATATGCGGTGGCGCACGGATCCGTCCAAGGATGCAGCGGCAATGCAGCAAGACAATAGGAAGGCTGCGGAGGGATGAGACGAATAGGAGTCGAAACGCAAGATGAAGACACGGATGCAGGGTCGAAGATGAGCTTGTCGAGAAAGCCGCAGTCACGTGCAAGTAAATCGTGGTAGCGAGTAAGCTCTGATGCAAAGTATGATGATCAGAGCGATAAGGGCTTGCGCAGGCGAAGGGACCGCTAACGACGTGGGTGTGTTGTGGTGGTGCAATCGAAGGTGATGCGATGGTGATGGTGAATGTATGCTGCTTGCAGATTTGGATGGAGTGAAGCGTCGAGGATGGTAGTCGGAGACAATGATGGTGACGAGATGGCGTGCAGATCAAGAGGAGGAGGGCTGCACCGAATCGGGGTCCGTGTGTGTATCTTTGACAACGACGATGAGTGGTGGTTGGCGGCTGGTGAGGAACGCGGGCCGCGTAGACGATGACAAAAGAAGAAGAAGATGCAGATAGTCAAGGGTGGAATCCAGGGTGGCGGCGACAAGGGCGAAGGGGTCCGTGATGCGAAAAGAGGGACAACGAGGTGCAGGAAGAGAGAAAGCTGCAGGAGAAGGAGAAGGATGTGGTTGCTAGGGAAGGCGCGGCGAGGCGAAGAGGCGGCGAGGTGCGACCGCGTACAGTGGCTAGGGTGAGAAGAGGATGGAAGCCGGAAGGCAAGTTACAAACACATGGGAATGCATGCAAATGCCAAGCGAATGACACAACCTCAAGGAAGGGTAATGGTACACTGCGATCCGATTCCGCTGCTTAACCGATGGCGACAATAGCTAGTTGCAACACGACTCAGCGACGAACAACAGCAAATCAAGGATAGCTTCAGATTATGATGATGGGCAGAGCATGCGAGAGATGAAGGGTCCTCGCTACGGAGGAGAGGAAAGAAAAAAGAAAATCACAGAGCGGAGCGGAGTAACGGCGTAATGACGCAAGGGGCGAGCGAGAGAGACAGACACACAGGCGAGGCGGCACAAGAGTCGGAGCGATAAGAAGGATGAGGGCGTTCCAATAAAGAAGGCTGATCTAGCGGAGCTGCCAAGCTGCGGATGTAAGAACGGCACAAAGCAAAAGCAGCACAAGCAAGGAGAGATGCAACGCCGATCCTTTCTGGTTCCTGCGGGGGCGAATAAACGTTGTTGCCCGCTCTTGCAGCTTTGCATGTCGCACATCGGTCACTCGTTCCTCCTTTCGTAAGGCGGTCAGGCGTTGACAATATGCAGCCATTGCAGCTTTGACCTCCCCTCGAATCTGGTTGCCGCTTCAAGGGTGCGGTTCGTTCGCCGGTTGCAAGTTGTGCACCCTCCTTTCTTTGCATTGGCAGCAACCTTCTGTCACGCTGCTTCGCCCATGTGCTAGCACCAAGCTCGAGATGAGGCACGAGCTAATCTTGAGCAAGAGAGAGCAGGAATGCAATGCATGCCGCGTGTGTTGGCTGTGTCACGCTGCGCAAGACGCGCACAATTCAAAACAGAGCTCTTGCGCTCTCGCTGGCCTGCCGGTCTGCCTCTCGAAATTCATGCACGACCGGAGAGATCAACACCAGAAACGGACGCGCGCCTTCCTCTGCAGCTCGCCAGTCAATTGTGGGCATATTCTTTTTCCGAAAGCTGTCAACCAATTCTTTTTAGCTTTTAATTTTTATTAATATTTGCTTTCCCTGGCTGACAAGTGCGTTGCATGCCATTCAACAGCAACCGCTTCGAACCCTTTGCTTTGCTCAAGCTCATTGCTCAAGCTCCTGTGTATCTGTCGAATGTTGTCCTATCGTTGATAATCACGGTGGGCTTCAGTGTTTCGTGGGGCAAACTGCGTAAAAGTACAGTATGGTTGATGTGAAAAGGCTTCGGAAAAGGCTGTGTCTTGCAGTGCTCGCTTCCACGTCAGGCACAGCAGCTGTCAATTTACTTCACCTGTCTCGGTTGCACTCTGCTCGTGGGGGATCTTTCTTCTTTTCTGCGCTCTTTTCTTCCATTTTTCATTTTCGGAGGCCGAAGGTCTGTGTCTCACCTTCCACCCGGTGTTGTTGTTTTGTTCTTCTTTGCTTTCATTTGGTAGCACAAATCCCTGCTTTGCCTGTTCTCTCGTGAGATCTATGCTCGGTCTTGTGACATATTGCACGACTGTCTGATGGGATGTGAAGGCGTCTGATCTGCTAAGCAGAGCTACAGTATTATTAATAATCTCGGTAAGACACTCAAAGCACAGCCAAGCCTTCACAGCCGAGTACAAATGATCACGTTCTTCCGACACCGCTGTCTTGAACTACGGATTTTGCCATGGCGTGAGAAAAAGTCGGTCAGTAGCGTGGCGCTTCTTGAAAAGCAAATTCGGAAGGGCAGCCGTTCCGCACCTAATGAGACGCCTCTTCTCGCTTTTGAGCGGCGAAAGCCGATAGTCTGGTTGCGCTGCCAGATGAAGGCCGAAGCATTGCCCCGCGTCTTCTCTCCTCACTGCCACACTCTCACGCTTCTTCTTCGCTACCGACCTCAGCATGAGAAGCTTTCAGAGCTGACCGGAAAGGCCGAAGATGAGGCTGACCTCAGCTTCATTGTAACATAGCAGACAGAAATTACGGGGAGCAGTTGCCGCGATACGGCTCGTCAGCTCAGAGTGCAGCTGTTTCGGGAGCTGTCGTGTCTCACATCTTCGGCCATGTGTTTGTGTACCTGTGTCGTTCTTGTGTCTCGTTTCGCTGACTCGAGAGTACACGTAGAGCCGGCTTGTCCGACATCTGCATGCAAAGCAGGTGAGCAAGTCAGTTCATTGACTAACGCATTGCGGATCAGCGGGCATTGAGACCCTAGCAACTCGCAAAACAACCAGCACTTGACAACGCCGCTGCACTCCGTTCAAATGGGCGTGCAGCGTCAAGGAAAGAACGTGGACGGAAGGCCTAAAGCTTTCAGGGTTTGCCAATCGGACCCTTGCTTTGCGCTTCGTTGTTACCGGCGTTGACATGCAACACCCAAACAACCGCTGCAGACAGCTTTCTTCACCTTGATACCGGATGCTTCTTTTCCCTCTGGAAATTCCTTTTTTCCCGCGGTCCTACAAGAAAGCCCACATGATCACCAGTACTTCTCTGAGGGTGCATCATGGTTGGCCGGCGATGTGCTGGCAGGGTCCTCGAAGCACAGAATCCACAGTTGCGGAAAAGTGAGGATGCGAAGTTTTGGCCACAGGAAAGCAAAGGTTTGCAGTCCAAGATGGCAGCCTAACACTGGCGAAAAAAGCAACGCTGTGAGACGTGACGATCAAACACGGATGAGAAATTCTGTGGGCTTATAGCGTGTCTTGGCGCTTTTGGCTCGCAGACCCTTGGAAGAAGGTGGAGCGGCGCTAAGGCCAACTCCACACTTCTCTGAACCCTTCTCATCTTTCTACCAAACCACCATGGTCACCTCCCCTGCTGCGCTTTCCACACTTTCTAGTCGAGCTTCCGCCACACAAGATGCCGTCAGCGAAGCGCAAAGCTACGGCCTCGCCACTCGCCAACGCTGCGTCAGACAACGAAGATGCTGGGCTGGAAATCGAAGAGCAACCTCTCGATATTGTTGGTGAGGACGGCGAAACTTCGCGCAAACGTGCCAACAATGCTTCTTCGGCCGCTGCGAGTCTATCTACCGAAAGTGCGCTACGCCGATTGCCACTGGGTACACTAGAGCAGCTTCTGCCATTGCAAAAGCGACGATGCCTCGAGACGCTCGTTGGCGGTTTACCGCCTCTGCCTTCGTCATCTGGTTCTTCTTCGGCCGCGCTACCAATGGCAACAACGCGTTTGACGTCGGAAGAGGAAGATGCAGCTGTATTCACCGACGCACCTAGACCGAACCTCCAAGAGCAAAGCAAACTCACTCGATTGCACGCTTCATCGTGCGTAGGGCTGGAGGAAGACTGGTTCACGCTCCACACCATGTTGAAAGCTACGGTGACGGCGCAAGAGAGCAACAGCTGTTTGTTGATCGGTGCTTCGGGGTCGGGCAAGTCGCTGCTAGTTGATTCGGTGCTGCAGTCCATTGCCCAAGCATCTACAACAGGAAACCAAGAGAAAGAGAAGGGGGAGCGACCATATTACCATGTCCATTTGGCGGGGACGGTACAGATCAATGATAGGTCGGCGATGAAGGAGATGGCTCAACAGCTCATTTTGCAGGGCGCTTTTACGGAGGATGATGTGGGCGATGCCATGGGTGCAGGATCGCTCGATGCGGATGAAGAGGACGAGGAGGAAGTCGGAGCGAGGGGTAAGGGGGCAGCGGATCACGTCTTTGGTGGGGACGCAGACGAAGACGACGAAGACGCAAACAACGCTGCTGCCTTGGCCGCAGCAGACGAAGAAGCAGAGATCCAGGACGAGCTAGCAGGCGCCATCCTCTCCTCGCTCAACAACATCATTGCGCACATCATCGCACTTCTCTCCAACACTGCATCTACATCAGCATCCTCGCAAGGCGGGAGGAAACCACTCATCATCACACTTGACGATTTCGACTTGTTCACTGCTCGACCAAGGCAGGCTATGCTCTATTGCTTGCTAGACGCTGTACAAGCGGCTTCGTACGGCGCTGGTTTGGCGGTGATTGGGCTAACGAGCAGAGTCGATACGGTCGACTTGTTGGAGAAGAGGGTGAAAAGTCGATTTTCGCATAGGATATTGCATGTCCGACCACCATCGAGCTATGACGTTTTCGGACGGATTGTGCAGAATGCACTCTCCCCCCTACCTCTTCCCTTCTCGACCAACAAAGGAGGAGAAGAATCAATATCTATCGAAACACACGACGCGTTCACACAAGCGTGGAGCAAAGACCTAAGCCTCCTCTTCAGCCACCCTCACTTCCGGTCAATTCTTCGTGGGATCTACGAACTCTCCAACGACATCCGTATGATTTACCGCATCCTCACACCCACCATTGCCAGTCTTACCGTCCTCGAACCCAGCTTCGACCTGGAAAGCTTAGTCGAGACCGCAGCAACCGAAGTAGGCGATGGGATGATTCACGTCCTTCGCGACCTAACCGAACCGGAAATGGCCCTACTCATCGCCGTAAAACATCTACAAACGCGAGATAGGCAGGTGTTTAACTTCGAAATGTGTTTCGACGAGTTGAGGCGATTTGCAGCGAGAGACGCCAGGGAACGTCAAGCCGCCTCTACCGGAGCTGCGTTAGTCGACTCCTCCACCACTTCTTCCTCCAACACCATTCCCGGCACAGGAAGCGCAGGAGGAGCGTTATCAGGGGCAGCGGTCTCCACCCCTTTCTACGCAGACCGCAAAATCGCACTCATGTCCTTCCACTCCCTCCTCAACCTCGAAATTCTCCTACCCGAGAACCATGTTGCCTCACTCACGATTTCCAACCCAGTCGCCAAACCCAGCGCTACCCCCTTCGCAAGCTCCCAAACCGGCAGAGCAAACCAAAACACCGTAAGGAAAGAGTTTTGGAAGGTAAGATGCATCCTAACTCCCCATCTGGTGGTTCAGGCGGTGAGGGATAGGCAGCGACAAGTGGCGGTCAATTCGAGTTTGGTCAAATGGGCAACTTCGCATGGCTAGACACATTCACAACCGCAATACGAGGAGAGGAATCACACTTTGCACATCGTCTAAATACTTGTGCACAGTGTCTGACGACTTTGCATAAAACAAGACTGTCATTTTGCATTGGAACCGAACCCTGCACATCGCATCTGATCAATTTCGAGTGAAAAGAACCCGCGGCCGCCTCAGGCAAAAGAAAGCGTAAGAGCAGATTGCCCCATCTCGGCCCTCCTACCATTCAACCTCCTCGCCATCACCTTGATCGTATTCTTAATCGTTGCCACATCCGAATCGCCATCCGTCCTCCCCCTTGCCGTCAACACTCGCAACTGGTCGACGAGTTGGAACCATCTCGCGGAAGCCCTCGTAACATCTTGCATTGCAGGACAGCGGTTGAGGTAGTGGAAGGGCCCGCTGCAGATGATGCATGTTTGTTCGGCGGGTGGGGCGAAGGTTGGTTCTTCGTCGTCGTTGGCGCTTGTGCTGGTGAGGGTGGTAGAGGCGGGGGTGAGGGTGTCGGATTGGGTGGAAGTGCCGCCAGGGAGAGCGGGGGAGGGGGAAGGGGCGATAGAGGATCGTGGTGAGTCGCCAATGCTGTTGCGTGAGGAGGGTTTGCTGACGCGGGGCTTGCGATAGTTGACTGCAACGTCGAGGTTGAGTTTGCTCAGATCCTTTTTGGACAGTTCGACCTTCATCGGGCTTCCTCCGGAGAAGGCGGAGAGGCGTGACAGAGCAGCAGAGACTCGGTTGATCGGTCGTGGCGTCGATGCTGGTGTGGACGCCGACGGTGTCGGCGAAGGTGCAGCAGCAGGAGTTGATGTCGAAGCAGGCACGGTAGCAGGCGGTCCCATCACCTCTGGCTCGAGAAAGTTGACTGTTGCTGGCAGACCGGAGCGAATCGAAAGCTTCGCTGGGCCCAAAGCTGGTCGCGCGCCCTTGCCATCCACAAAGTTCTGTGCGATCTGCATCAAGCTCGGCGAAGTCGAAGAAGCAGGGTTGGCTGCGATGAGCTGTGCAATCTTGGTCAGCTCAGCATCGCCGCATGCGTTAATGCTGTTCACCCACGTCTCGATCCGTGCTTGATCTCCAAGCACGTGCGCTGCGGCTGCGGCTGTCATTGGCGTAGGATCAGGCAAAGCAGCATCGTCATTGGTCACCGACGACTCATCCACCTCGACGACTGTCGTCGTGGTCTCGCCTGCATGAGTCGTTTCCCATTCGTTGAGCGCGCCCTTCCAAGGTTGCTCGTACTTAGGCTTGCGGAGCGTCAACACCATGTACGTAGCCGCTCGCAGCAACAACTCCTTGATCTTCCTCCAGTCGAGAGCGATAGCACCTCCATGCGGCAGCGCAAGAATCTCGGGCGGAATTTGGTCCTCGTTGATGATGCTGAAAGCTGCATCGAACAGCTCGCGCGGCACCGAAAACGTCTGCATGTAGTAGTTAATGTGTGTTCTGGTGAGCTGGAAGCGCTGATTCGCGGGTGCCAAGTCAGGCAAAACACCGGTGAGCGATCTTTCAGCGACCTCACGCGCAAAGTCGGTGTCGGGCAGAAGTGAGAGCAGCACTCTACGCATCGCAGCCAAGTGGCCGGGTGACACAACACCAGGGGGAAGTGATAGGTCAATGTCGTTGAGCGGCAACGGTGGTGGCAGACGATGTTCGACGACCAGATCACGTTGCAAGTTGGCAAGGCTGGGATGGGATGGCTTGTTGCTCTTTGCGGGGGCTGCGGCAGCTTTTGTGGACTTCGTGGGTGCCGCTGTCTTGCTGACGACAGGAGCAGCAGCACCATACTTCTTTTGATAAGCCGCATAGCCCGGAATATCGTAGCCAGCAGCGACTCCAGCGGCAAGCATCTCTTCAGTTTTGGCCCTCAGTTGAGCGGCATCCTCGGCTATAGCCCTCAGTCGAGCGACATCCGAGGACTTGGCTTGCCGCTTACGCATTGCCTGAACAGCAGGCAGCAGCTCATCCTCCTCTTGCACCGTACCGACAAGTTCGTCGTCGTCGTCACTGTCGCTTGGAGCATCAGCGGCGTTGCTGGTCCAGTCCGCATCGACGGTCTCCTTGATCACCTTGCGTGGTCGTCCGCGACCTCGTTTGACCGGAGCCGGCTGTTCAGCCTTCTCCACAGCTTCATCTTCTTCAAGGATCGCTTTGATTCGGTCTCGTCGTGAGGCACGCTTCTCCTGCGCTTCCTTCTCGGCGGCTTCGGCTGCACGTTTTGCTGCATCTTCGCGATGCTTCTCCAGTAGATCGGCCCAGAAATCGTCGTTGACGACCGTGGCCGGTGCAATGCCATTGGCGCTGTCAGCTCCTCGGTCGGCTTCCCACACTCGTGCGTATGCGAACGTGCCCTTCTGTGTACCGTTCGCATTCCCGTCTTCGTCGTCCTGGTCTTTCTCTTCATCGCTGGCCTCCTCTTCACGGCGTCGTAAGAGCGAGTCAAGATCTTCGTCGGTGTAACGCACATCTTGCGCCGTCTCTTCGGTACCACCTTCTGCAAAGAGAGCCTGAGCGCCGAACTTGAGGATCGACTCGAGCTCGTCCGGCCTTTCATCCTCCTTCTGCAGGTTTTGGACAATGAGATGATCGAGCATCATCTTGCGCTTGGCTCCTTCGATGATCCTCTCCTCGGCTGTGCCCTTGCACATGAGAGTGAAGACGAGCAGCTTCTTCTTTTGACCGATACGATGGGCACGCGCGATCGCCTGCATGTCAACGTGAGGATTCCAATCAGGGTCCATGATGATGACGGTATCGGCGGTCGCTAGATTGATGCCGACACCACCTGCACGGGTGCTGATCATGTAGATGAAGTAAGGCGAGTCGGGTGCATTGAAAGCATCGATGCCCTTCTGACGCTGCTTCTGGCCGACATTGCCATCCAGTCGCAAGTACTTGTAACCTTCGCCGCGCAAGAAGACTTCGACGATGTCCAAGTTGATGACGAATTGCGAGAAGAGCAGAATGCGATGTCCCTGCGCCTTGAGTTTCGGCAGAAGTTTCTGCAACAGTGAAAGCTTGGCACTCGCATCAATGAGACGCTGATGCTCCCATGTCGCCTCGTAGTCGTCTTCGTCCTCTCGGGTCTCGAGGTCGGGCGCGATGAGGTAAGGATGCTGGATGCATTTGCGAAGCTGCATGAGCGTGTTGTTAAGGTTCGCAATGGTCGACTTCTTGTTCCTCTTCTTCCGATCTTCGCGACTGTTGGCAAGCGCTTGGATGTCCTCGATGTTGGACTCCAGGATGGAACGGTAGATACGTTTCTGAATCGGTCGCAGCGACGTGGGAACGATCAACTCGACTTTTGGCGGCAAGTCGAGCACATCCTTCTTGAGACGACGCAGGAAATAAGGCTTCAGGCGCTTCTGCAGCTCCTCGATCACCTCAGGCTTGAGAACGCTGTACTCGGACTCGAGCGCTTTGACATCCTTCCACTGTCCTCCAGGCTCGAGCCAGTTGAGCAGGTTGAAGAGCTCGGTGACGTTGTTGTTGAGAGGCGTACCAGTCATGATGACACGATGCTCGGCGTGAAGTTCATTGAGGCGCTTGAGCAAGACCGACTCTCCTGACTTGAGGTTCTGGCCCTCGTCGACAATGATGACATCCCAGTGGTCCACCTTCCGGAGTGGGAGCGAGTCGATGCGGACGCTCGTTTCTGAGGCAACGACGACATGGAACTTGATGGGACGGATCGAGTGATCCATCTTCATCAGCGTCTTCTTTGAATGGAAGATCTCGTATTTCGAGATCATATCTCGTGCCTCGCCTTCACCCCAGTACGGCACCACGCGGAATTGCGGCATCCACTTTTCGAACTCGCGCATCCAGTTTGGCAGAGTCGCATTGGGCACTACGACCAAAAATGGACCGGCCTTGTTCTCCTTCCAGATGGAAGCCAGGAACGTGATGATCTGGACCGTCTTACCCAGACCCATCTCGTCAGCAAGGATGCCTGGCTTCTGGTTGTACCAGCCGTATCGCAGCCAATTGACACCCTCAAGCTGAAAGTCAATGAGGTCGCCTCCTTCGATGCAGTGTGGCTGGTCGTCCAGAGCCCGGAAACTGGTGCCAGACCTTGCAAGACGTCGCTCGCGCTTCCTGCGGATCTCTTCGAATGTCAAAGCCGGGAATGTGACCTTCTGTGCCACCAAGAATGCGCGGTAGGCCTCTTGGCAATCGTAAAAGACGTCGGCTTGCTTGCGCCTCGAGGGAGGGTCTTCCCAAGTGGAGCCTTCGTATGGCTGGTCTTGCCACTTGACGAGCAACTTGGCCACATGAGCCCAGCTGCGGAGATAGTCGGAGGGCTCCAGTTTGTCCAGCGACACCGAGTCGGAGTCAACAATGTCTCCACCAATCTCCTCGTCGTCGTCGTCCTTTTGGAGCGAAAAGTAGTACTTGACAGCCAGAACACGGTCAGGGGTCTTCCAAGGCTTCGGGATCCTGCGTTGAGCATCTGGCATGGGACCAGGAGGACCGACATCGACCTCGCCTGTCTCGTCTACTTTGAGCGTCTTCTTGACCGAACGCGTCTGCACAGGGGTGGAGGGTGGCACTCGGCCTCCGCCAAGGGCGAGCGATGCACGGCTCTTCTTGGCGCTGGCCAATGCTGCTGTCGACTCGATGAGCTCAGCAGGCTCGAGCTCGAGACGACTGCCCTTCGACAGAAAGTTGTGCAGCAGTGTCTGGTGTAGAATGCGGAGCCAGTCATGCGGGACCCACTCCGTTTCGCGGAAGGACTTGCCCTTGAACTTGACGAGGTACTCGCGTGGCAGGTTTTCACGAGGAGACAGTGCTGCATAGGTACCCTGCAAAGCAGATTCATCTTTCCAGAGACTACGATCGAGCTGGCGCCATGCGATGACCTTTTCGACGGCTGGCCAGCGATGGCAATCTGCACACAGCCATCCGTCTGACTGGATAGCCTCGGCAATCTTTTCGGGCGTCGTGTCACTGTCTTTGCTCTGGCGTGCGAGACATTCGTAGTGTGTAGCGCGAGAGCAGCGCTTGCAGCGGAAGAGCTTGGAGGCAGTCAATTCGGCTGGCGGGTCTGGGTATTGCGCCAGCATTGCTTCTGTGAAGCCGAGTTGTTCTCCCACAGTACGTTCGCTATGCACATTGCTCTTGCAGAGCGTACAGTAAGACGCATATCCAGTGCAGTCGGGGCATGAGGCTGTGTCCACCATCTCATCGAGATCAACCCAACGAACAGGCGGAGGTGCGGCTTCCGACTCTCCAAACACGGTGCGATGACGCAGATTTCGCTCGGTGTTGAGTGCAATCAGGATGTACTTCTGTGTTTCTCCTGGAAGGCAGCCCCAGTGCCACGAGACGGAGCAAGTCTTGCATTCGAACCAGCCTCCACGATCCTCGAGCACTTCGATCCATTCCTCGGCTTGCTGTACGGCGGTGACTGCGCCCCAGTTGTCATCTACGAGCGGCTTTCGCACGCGTCCTCGCGAGTCGATGCGCTCGGGTGTCTTGTTGCGCTGTTTGTTGGCCTCGCGCTTTGTGACCCTCTTCAGTGTGGTGAGCGCCTTGTTGTAGACAGGCAATGCAGGGCCGTCAGTGCAACGCTTGCAGCCGGGCCAATGTTTCTCGACGGCCGCATCTGGCTCCTTGTATGCTTCTACATCATCGGAAGAATGGCCAGACTCGGCATCAGAGATCATCTTGAAGTCTTCTTCACTCACCGCCTCCTCTTCGACTTGCTCTTCCGCGCTGGATTCCTCAGATGGGATAGGGCTGGGGTCGATGCCTTCGATGAAAGGCATGCTTTCACGGTCAGCAGACGTGAGGTTGTCGTCGAGTTCAACGATTGCCAGATCTTTGTGTGTGGGCCGATCAAGTATAGGCTGTGGCAGGTCCTCTTGCAAAGCAAAGCGCATCTTGGGTGTGCGGACGCAGGGTACACGAGTGCGTTTGACAGATGGTTTTCTGTGGGGAGTCGTACGACTGCGTCGACTTCTTGGTCTACTGCTCGAAGCTGCTCCGCTGAGACGGCGACGCTTGCTTCCTGAAGCGGACCTGGCTGCTGTCGACCTCTTGCGCTTGGGCTGAATGTCGTATTCGTCTGTGACGTCCGAAGTGACGAGCTCGTCCTCTTCCTCTTCGGCACCCTCATCGTCCCAAACATCCTCTGAATCGTCCTCCGCGTTTCCTGGGACGGCACGAGCCTTTGCTTTCGGCGTTGGCTTTGACCGAGTTTGAGGTCTGGTTCTCTTGCGCCTGGCGCCATAGTCCTCGTCTGCCTCCTCTTCATCATCATCGTCGTCGTCCAAAACGAAGGTGCGAACTGAGCGAGAGTCTGATTGCTTCGTGCGGCCCGACGCTTTAGCGCGGCTTGTGTCTGCTTGGCTTTGCGTGTGGCGCGAGGACCTGCGCACAGGCGCAAGATCATCTTCTGAATCATCGTTGAGATTGTCGAGCTCCTCCTGTAGATCATGGCTGTCTGGACTCGCGACTTCATCGTCATCATCGTCATCAGAGCCTTCAGAGGTATCATCGTTGGCAAGCCAAGGTCGACGTTGACGTGGTGGGCCTCTGCGCTGTGTTGATCGCGCAGGAGCAGCGGATGGACGCGAGCGCGTTGCAGTCGCGCGGGCATTGCTGCGCGAAGTGGGTTGGGAGGCTCGCTTTGAGGACTGACTTGCTCGTGAAGTTGCGTTGCGGGATCCTCCTCCGTTCATGGACGCAATGATATCGTCGATGTCAATGTCATCGTCGCTGTCTTCCTCGTCGTCCTCTTCATCGTCGTCTGCAATGCGTGCGGACTTTCGGCTCGGCGCTTCCCGCCTGCTTGAGCTGGAAGAGGGTGCGGGCCCGCGTGCGGATCCCTTTCGCGAGGTGCTCTTCTGGCCCCGCGTTGAGCTTGATGCAGCAGAAGAGCGTTTTCCTTGCGCATAGAAGGACTGTGTATTCACTGGAGCAGCTTTGCCCTTGCCCTTGTCGTTGGGTGTCTTCTTTGCCTTCTTCCTGAGAGCCGCGATATCCTCGTCGGACGAGAGGAAGGATAGATCGATCTGATCAGGCTCCACCTTTGCACCACCGGCGCGTCTCGTGGGTGGCATGATGCCCATTGTTGACGGATGATCGCGCTAGTGACTCCTCATATGCGATGATTGGAAAGCGTCCATCCGCTTCGGTTTGGACAGATGGAGGTGACTGATGAGATCGCGTCGAAACTATCGCTGCTCGCTTGAATGCTTGTCTTGTGTGCTGCTGCAGGCTCTGATTGCGTACTGTGTCCTGTACAGCGGATGCTACTGGGAGAGCGGAAAGGGATGTTGAGTTGAGCGAGATAGTGAAGAGCGAGAAGATTAAACGTAGCGATGAGCTTCATTTCGGACAGGGTTCAAACAAAAGCGCCACGAAGGCCGGATGCATTTTTCCAAGGCTGCAGACAGCAGCATCAGCAGCGTGAAGAGCTGATTTTCTCGAAAATTGAGTTTGTGCAAAAGAGCCGTGCGCTTTGGCTTCTCTCTCCGCTGCGCCAACTTTGTGACCACTGTCAGGCGACGGCCACTCAACGCGACACGCGACTAAGCAGCGAAGCATCAAAGCAGCAGCTGAGCAGAGCAGCCAAAGTTGTCTTTGAGAAAGGTATGTGACACTTTTTCGGAAAGACCGACAACTCCACTCAGCAACACCTTGGCCTTCTCATCTTGACTCAATCTACACCTTCTCACAGCATCGGCATCTTCCGCGCGTCTCTCTCTCGCTCATCTTCTTGTATCGATCAGATCGAATCAGTGCCGCCGACGGAACGATTCCAACCTCTCAAAGCAAGCTTGAAAGTTACAGGCGCAGCATCGTCCGAACCTCACCTAGCCAGCAGCATCGAATCACGAATCTTGCTCGAAAGCAAAACTTGATCGGATCAGACGGAGCAAGCAGAAGCATCGAGACACTCTCTCACACAGCACGTCGACCACACAGTATGACGCAAGACACCTCCTCCGCTGCACCAGCAGCATCAGCCCCCGTCACAGGCTACGAGCTCCCCTGGGTCGAAAAGTACCGCCCTCTCCGCCTAGACGACGTCGTTGGCAACAAAGACACCATCGACCGTCTCAAAGTCATTCAATCCGATGGCAACTGCCCGCACCTCCTCATCTCCGGCCTCCCCGGTATTGGCAAAACCACCTCCGTCCTCTGTCTCGCACGTGCCCTTCTTGGCGACGCATACAAAGAAGGAGTCCTTGAACTCAACGCATCGGACGAACGAGGAGTTGACGTTGTACGTAACAAGATCAAGACTTTTGCCCAGAAGAAAGTCTCTTTGCCTCCTGGTAGGCATAAGATTATCATCCTCGATGAGGCGGATAGTATGACTCCCGCCGCCCAGCAAGCGTTGCGACGTACGATGGAGATCTACTCCAACACAACAAGGTTCTGCTTTGCCTGCAATCAGAGCAACAAGATCATTGAACCTATTCAATCCCGATGCGCCATCCTGAGGTATGGCAAAGTTAGGGATGAACAGATCCTTAAACGCTTATTGGAGATTTGTAAGATGGAAAACGTGGAATACTCAGACGAAGGGTTGGGAGCAATCATCTTCACAACAGAGGGGGATATGAGGCAGGCGATTAACAACTTGCAATCCACTTGGACAGGGTTGGGATTCGTGAACCCCGAAAATGTGTTCAAGGTCTGCGATCAGCCGCATCCCCATTTGATCCGGACGTTGCTCATCGCGTGTCAGAAGGGGGATGTGGATGAGGCGATGGAAAAGTTGGATGAGATTTGGTCGAAGGGGTATGCGGCGGTAGATATTGTAACGACGTTGTTTAGGGTGGTTAAGACGTTGGATCGGATTCCTGAGGCGACGAAGCTCGAATTTATCAAGGTAAGTTGGCATGGACACAGCTACAACGACGGCATACTTTTGTTTTGACCCTCTCTGACTGGTTTGATTGACCTTTGCTCTGGTTTGGGAATGGATAAACCTTGCGTTCGCCGCGGCACAGGAAATCGGCTGGACGCACATGAAGATCCTCGAAGGCGTAGCGACCGTCGTGCAGCTAGGCGGTCTCATTGCGAGGTTGTGCAAGCTCGTAAGTGTTACATCTCGATCTTTCTACGTTCCCATCGCGATTGCGCCTTCAGAATGCTGACGCCAATTCTACCGTTTCGTTGCGATATCACAGAGCATGGATCCTAAGCAGTTCCAAGTTTGAAGTATCCACTTTCTACTCGCACCATCTGCACAGTCTCGAATTCACCATGTACTTTTACTCCCCGCACACATCGTTAAGCAAGCATCTTCTGCTTTTTTTTCTCATCTGGACTGACGTTCGTTGAACCACCATTCACTCCTACTGACCAATGCACGGACGCAGGGGCGCTAGGTTCAATCGCGATTCCGATTAAGACAAAGCAGCAAAAAAAGAGTGACAAAGCAGACTTCCAAAAGTGTATCCGAAAGTCTGGGAGGGGTAAGAAAGCGAAAGACGGAGCAGAGACAAGTACACGGGAGCGAGAGTTGGTATCGATAGAATCACCAGACGAAACAAGACGCAAAAGAAAAGAGGGGGGTTTGAGCTTAGCCGGACCAACGTTTGCTATCAGCAAAAGGATCTCTCCTCGCACTTGAAGCCCTATCGTAATCGTACTCTCCATCGCCGGCACCCATTTCGCTCCTCTGAACGTCTGGGTAAGGGGAATAGCTTCGACCTGCTCCACCTTCTACGCCTGCTGCGTCCATGCCACGTGTTGCCCGGTTGTTGTAACCCATATTGGAAGAGCCGTCGTAGTAGTTGACGTCGTAAGCGCCGTGTTCGTCGCTAAATGGGGTGACTGCGCCGTGTTGGCCGGGGTAGTCGTCGATGAACATGCTGTTTGTAGGGCGACGGGTGGCGGGGATGTCATCGTCATCCATGCCGCGGGAGGAGCCGTAGTTGCGCAATCGACCGTTGGATGGGGCGGGAGCGAAAGCTCCACCTACTGCTGCGTAGGGTGCGACCTCTTGCATGGGGGGTGCCATGCCAGAGAACTCGCCTTCTTCTTCGGTAAGGGCAGACATTGGACGGCCAGCGTGGAACGATTCAATGCTATCACGACGTGGGCGATCACGTACGAGACCATCGGCAGCTCCGCCAACAGCAAAGGCTGCTCCGCCCGCAGCGAGCATTCCAACACCAGGACTGATTCTACTCCTATGGTGATACTCGTGATCAACAGGTCGTAGCCTACGATCGTAGTGCTCAGCTTTCCTCCTCCTAACCCTCCTCACCAACGTCCAGATGATAGCGATCAATGCAAGTGATCCTGCAATGACAACGATGGGCACGACGACTTTGGTTGTTCCATCGCTACCACTGCTCGAGGAAGCACCGCTGTTGGCTCGGTTGACGCCAGTAGCAGCTGCTCCAGTGGCACTACCAGAGGGTGTCGCACCTTTGGCTAGAGTGGCTGCGGCGGCGCTGGCAGCTGCTTCGGCGCTAGCTTGAGACGCTGATGCAGCAGAAAGCAGGCTCGCTCCGGCTGCCGCGGCAGAGGCGGAAGCAGAGGCGATGGCAGGGTTGATGCTGGTGGGTGCAGCAGCGCTGGCGGCAGCTGCTTGGGGTTGAGCGTTGGTGCTACCCGTAGCCGGGCGATTCGCGCTGTTGTTGTTGGCGGGAGCAGCATTGTTACCAGCGCTGCTTGCTGGGGCACGGTTGCCACCGTTGTTGTTGTTGTTGTTGTTAGTGGTGCTGGCAGGTGCGCTGGAGGCAGGGCGATTCTGGTTCTGATTTTGGTTGTTGCTGGCCGGCTGAGATGCTGGCTGAGAGGCTGGCTGACTGTGCGCTGGTGCAGAGCTTGCTGAGGGAGCCGGTGCCGGCGCAGGAGCCGGGCTGGACGATGCACCGCCGTTGTTCGAAGGAGTATTCGAGGAGGGTGCTGGAGCTGGCGAGTTTGCCGAGCTGGAGGCAGGGGGTGATCCACCACCTGTGATTTTTTGGCGAAGGAACAGCAGAGAGAAAGGAAGGGTCAGTGTTTCGTTCTCAATCTGTGTCACATTTGTATTCGCCTTCTCGTGTCGATGAGGTGAAGACGCCGAGGTAAGGGTGTCAACGCAAACATGAGGAGGGGGCAGGGAATGGGGAAGAAGCCCGAGCTCAGGACGAAGCAAGAGGTAGAAGAAGAGGAGATGTGAGGGAAAAGGAAAGGGAAAGATAATCACCAGCGCCGATGATTTCACCCACGAGGCCGCGACGAAGTTCGTGCAGGCGATGACCTGACTCGCTAAGCTCTGTGAGTGCCGGCAGTTTCGAGAAGTTGGGATAAGGAGAAGGAACCAATGGGGAGGAACCAATGGGGAGGAACCAAGAGTCGTGCGTGTGTGTTGAGGAGATCGAGCGGCCAAGAAGAGGATGATGGGAGCGAGGGGGGAGGAAGCCAAGTTGGAGAGGCGCGATGTTGAGTGAGAGTGAAAGTGAGGAAGGGAGAGACGGATCAAAGAAAGAGGCATAAGGGTAGGGAAGGAAGGGGATGGGGAACGGATGATTGGAAAGAAAGAACGGTCAGGATGCTTGCCACAGCAGGGAGGAGGAGGAAGAGGGGGAAGGACTGGGAAGAAGAGGTTGTCCCTATCGCTCATCTACTTGACAGGGGCTGATGATGAAAGCAGGAAAGACGGATTTTACGACAGCCAGTGTGCTATCCGATGCTCATACTGCCAAAGATCACCCTACACCTATGACTGCCGTGACCACCGCTTCCTATGTAAGTGTGTGAGTGAGATACGTACCACCGAGACCTAAGTCATGACCGAGACCATTGATGACACCTCCAAGACCATCGCCGAGCATAGGGCCGAGACGCTTCTGCACCTTGATGAGCGATGGTTGTTGGCGGGAGAGAAGCTGTGGGTGACGCTCTGCTAGACCACGGTGAGATAGGTGGTGGTCGGAATGCTGAAGGGAAGCTGCAGCACCTGTGACGGCTACAGCAGATACGACCGCGATGGCCGAGAACTTTTTGACGCCAACCATTGTGTTAAGGATGGACTGCGTGACGAGGAAGTGGGTGACTGATGCTGCTTTGTTTGCTGTAAAAGAGTCGTTGGTATCCGAGTCGATCAGTGTCGTGTAGGATTTGCAAGGCTGGTGTGTCGGTCGATGGCGTCGAAAGCAAGTACTGAGAGAAAAGGAGTGTGGTGAAGTTGTTGACGAGACCAAAAGAATGTGTGTCGATCCGAGACAAAAGAAGGTGGGGAAGGAGGGAATGGTATATTGGTGGAGAGGAGGGGGAGACGGAGATGGTGGTGGTGATGAGGAAGGTGATGGACGGAAGAGCAGGGTCAGCAAATGGAAGGTGACAAGAGCTTGGGCGGACAGAGGTTCAGTGGCAGAAAGGGGCTAGTTTAGAGCCAACATGCGGGCAAAGTCAAAAGGATCTACACGGTGCTTCAAGAGCGCTGTCGAGGCTTTGGCGAGGCGTAGCTGTGCCACACACAGAGAGAGCAGCGGTGACAAGCACAAACCTACTCAGGCGTATTTGCGCTAAGGACGAGCTCGGACAGCGCAAGGCAGGGCGGCTGGGCGGAAGGTGAAAGGCACAAGCTTGGCATAAGATAGATGCTTCTGCTCTCGTGGAAAGAGGAGGCCACTGCGGGGCAATCAATACATGCAAGCCAGGCAGCGAAGGAGGTCAAAGGGGCAGTGGCGGAAGCTCAAAACCCAAAAGGCAAAAAGTCCCTTGCATACATCAAGACTAGGCGAGGAGGCAGCAGGGTTCAGGCAGATTGTCATCCGTGCAACAGCTCGCAGCTCGCAGCCCTCAGTGCCAACCTCTGCTCGATAGTGCAGTCTACAACGGAGCTCAAGAGGCAAGAAGGCATAATGTTGCTACCAGTGAAGTAGCACAGAATGACGAGGATCAATCGATGGTCGCAACGCAGGTATTTGCAAATTCGATTTGTGGGGATCAACACCACACCGACGGTATCTGTGGCACGCAGCCGAGGTTTGCACTGCCGAGCTTTGCGTTTCGAAGCTGTTCTGTGTACTGTACTGTACTGTAAGTTGGCGCAAGTTGTCACCTGTGTGCCTGTCTTGACTTGAGCAATAGTATCGTCAGTGCGTTTAAACGAGCTAGCATTTGATGCAACACTGAAGCCTCGAATGCATCGGTAGTGTACGTTGCTCAGCCCGGGTCAAAGTTTTGTCGATCTGTGCAACAGTCGTGAGACTCGATGACAGTTTCGATTGGTGCGTTCTTGTGCTACATTGTGTTGCTTTGACCTTGTCTCGGTGAGATGCAAAAGAGGAAGAGTGTGTTTATGCCATGATGCACCCTGATCGACTGTGCATAGTCGCGCGCGTCAAGGCGCGTCGGCAGAGAGTCAAAATGTTGGTCTGTCCAGAAAGCTTGTGCTGGTTGGTCTCAGTTTTGTGCACGTCGGAGTTTATGGAAAAAGAAAAAAGAAAAAAGAAGGATGCAACACTTTTGTACCCGAGCACTCGAGGTGCAGCTGACAGCCGCCGCCAATCCAGTGAATTGCAGCGCCTGCCCAGTCTTTCATGCTTCCCTCGTCTTGGTGAGCTGCCAGCTGGCACCGTGGCAACCGCTGTCTCGGTTCCTTGACTATTCGACTGCGGTTCATCGACATCTTGAAGGGGCTTCATGACGTTGTGATCCCCACACACAGGCCTTGAAGCAGCAAGTCAGATGTGTGAATGCGGGAAGTGTCGTGTGTTGACACCCAGCGAAAGCGGAAGGAGGCTCGCATGCGTGCATTCCCATCTCGGATGGTGTGAACGTCGACATGCCAGAGTGTTTGTGACCGCTTTCAAGATAAGATGTTGCACAAACTACAGCGAAAAGAAGGTCACGAAAAGGCGTCTGATCTGCGTGAAATGTTTAGATTCTGCGATTTAGTCAGGTTTGCGAGAAGACATCGATCTCACAACGAGCATAAAACGCAACCTCCACCTGACATCAAGCTGCATCCTCGTGTGCCAGGAACATGATGCATGAGAAAGCTTCTCGAGACCATGCATCTTGCTCTTTCCCGAAGCTCTCTCCATGGCCGGACAAGGAGGTGAAGAGCTTGCGAGGGCACGTCTTCCTTTACTACAGAGCTGTGCTGCCCTTCTTGCTCCACAATCTCTTCGCCGCCCTATCACCATGCCGAAAGGAAATGCGGATCAACCTCGGGAGGTGAACGGACGACCATCACACTCGCAAGATGAACTATCAACGGGATTGTGGCTTCTGAAACACACACAAGGCATCGCTACCACCGCAACAGCCATAGGCATTCTACACCTGCGTACATGTCATGTGCTGTACTTTACGATCGGCAGTCTGGCTACGAGCTTCACTGCAAAGGGACTGAAGAAGGTCATCAAGCAGCCTCGTCCGCCAGGATCTAGAGTCAAGAAGACGAGTGGCATGCCGTCGACACATAGCGCGTAAGTAGCCTAAGCACCCTTCGTGGACCAAGCGTATGTATGACAGTCGAGCTGAAACTCTTACTTCCGACATTGCCATTCTTACTTTGTGTGGGACCGACGCCCGACAGAACCATCTCATTCATGGGTACGTACATCGTGTTGTCATCCTTGATATTGCCTTTGCACCCATCAATATCGCACGGCTCTCGTCTGCTCGGCGGACACGAATCAGCGTCGGATGGCATGGTGAGGATCTGGCTGGCACTGTTTGGCTTCGTAGCACCAGTACTCGTCATGTGGTCGCGTGTCCGCCTTGGCGTACACACACCCGCACAGACCTTCGTAGGTGCTGCATTAGGTGTAGTCAAAGCATGCGTCTGGTTCACGGCCTGGAACGGTACCACAATGGTATTCGGCTCTGCATCTCCTCTCGACGCCGCTTCTTCCTCATCGGTGCTGCAAAATGGCCTCAAGGATACAGTTGGCGTCCGCGTGGACTCACTGATTCACCAGGTCGAATCAAAAGTCTTTGGCTCCATAGGTCATTGAACATTTGCATTGTAGAATCGCAACGGACTAGAGCAATATACCATCTGAACGGGATGACCTTTTTGTGCTTGTGACCGGTTATCTTGTGCTTGCGTTTGATGCTATCCCGATGATGACCCGATTCGGAGTCGACTTTTCAACTCTGCGACAAAGCGAATACGAGGCGCCGTGTAGAAATACAGTCAACCCTTCTGAAGCGCGTTCTTGGTGCGCCCTGACACGAACCTTCGAAGCTTGATACTTCCGAGAGTAGAGCAGGCCCATCCTCAGCCTAAAAATCGTCATTCGACTTTAGAAACCACATGCTCACTTTCATACGGCGAGACAGCTGAGCTATCGTCGCTTACGAGCTTGTAAATTAGATTGAATGATGTCCACCAGACTTATGAGAAGATGGCGACTATCTCACGCCTTCTTCTGAAGTCAAGAGTAGTTAGCGCGTTGGCAAGTGAGACACCGCCTAAAGCTGCAGATGAAGCTTGGATTTAAGACAGCGTTTCTGCCCACTTGTCCGGAGAAGAAGAAGAGCTAACCGCGACTGAGAGACCCCTTTTCCTCTTGCTCGCTCCTGTCAAAGCCAGAGAAAGCAAGCTCGGTGAGAGCGCGTGCTCATTTTTGGCTCTGCTCTGTCCTGTCCTTCCCTGCACTGCCCTACGTGTAGATGATGAGTGAGTGACTTGACTCTCCGCTAGGCAGGGTGCTGCACCGCTGTCTCAAAGTAAGCTTCAACACCATCTTGCCAGCTTAGGGTTTGCATTCACACTCAAACTCGAGACTATCGTCTGTACTGTGACGCAGCAAAGCAAACTAAGAGCAAAGCATGTGTTTCGTGATGTCTGAGCGAACAGAGAGGTCAAAGCTCGTTGTTGGAGTCCGACTTGGAATGGCACAAAAGCTCGGGAAGCAAAAGCGTGTCACAGAGTGCGGGTCTGCCTGTGCGCTTGCCCTTTTTCTCGGATGCTTGTGCTGCTTCTGCCCTGAGACTTTTTTTCGAGCTGCACCGCTCGCTGTGTTTTAAGAAGCGCCCAAGCGCGACGCTGAAGCTGAAGCTGAAGCTGAAGCTGAGACAGCTCCCGTCCGTGTCAAGCTTGTGTGTGCCATCCTGTCTCCACCTCTTGACTGTTCCTTTCATTCCATCACGTTTGTGCCCTTTGTCAGGTCATCGGCTGAGTCCAACTCGATCGCATCCGACCTCCATCTTGGCCCTACAACGACCCTAACGACCACACTCAACTCTTTCGATTCGCGCCTCAGCTTCGGGTCGATCTTCATTTCTGATCCGGTCCCATTCTAGTTCGGCTGGACTGGCTCGATCTTCATCTTCTTACACTCAAGACACTCCACCGGCGCTGTACCGATAACGACACGCTCAACTGACACGCTTACCACTCAGGACACCTGCAATAGTCCGTGCTTTGAAAGCAACACCTAAGCTTCACACACCACGGCTGAGCACGCTTCCACCGTCGCTTCTCTCGCGACCAACTAGCAGCCATGGCAATCTTCGGCAAGAAGAAGTCCGACAAGGACAAGGACAAGGACAAGCAGCAGTCGTCCACCAATCCTGCCAATGGCGACAGCATCTCCTCTCTATCACCAGCGATGGAGTCCTCAGCCAAACAATCTCAAATACAACAGCAGCAGCAACAGCAGCAACAGTCGCCCTACTCCAGGGAAGCATCCGGCATCCCAACCCCAGGCGGCTCTCACATCCAGAACAAGGGTTCTATATCCGGTCCACCCAGTGGACCTATGGGCATGGGTAGTGGCTTCGTTCCTCATCCAGGTCAGCCTGGTCCTTCCGGTATTCCAGGTCCCAACCCTGGTCCTCTCGGTTCAGCTTCCGGCTTCCGCTTTGGTGGACCAGCACCTCGTCCCGATGGTATGGGCTCTGGCATCCCAACACCCGGTCAAGGCTCCTTGCGATCGCGAAAGATGAGCGAGCAAGGCGCTCCCACGATGGCCGGCCCTCCACCTGGCTCTCAATTTGGCATGGCACCCGTTGGCGGCGTTGGTCTTGGAAGTCCGAATGGCGGCAACATCTCGGGTCTGCCACCTCAGTCCTCCGGTCTTGACACCGGCTCTCCTCTCTCCAACCTCAACAGCACGCCTAGTGGGCCGCCCGCGGAGAAAGGTCGTTCGCAACAGGTGGTTTATCCTTGGAGCCAGCGTGGCCTCGTCATGAACCCTCCCAAGTTCCTCGACGAGACGCGTCAAGCTCCTCCTGGCGCACTCAGTCCCTTCCCCTTCCCGCGGTACGGACATGCCGTCAATCAGGCTGCCAGCTCCACCGGCGAGCTCTATCTCTTCGGCGGCTTGGTTCGAGAGAGCGTCAAGAACGATCTCTACACTGTCTACGTCGACAAGCTTGTCTCGCAAACGCCCAACTCTCCTCCCGGTGCGCCTCCCGGCGCTCCCGGCTCTGTCAACCCCAACTCGATCTATGCTAGCGCAACGCTCGTTCAGACTACCGGAGAGATCCCACCACCTCGTGTCGGACACGCCACTGTCCTCGTCTCCAATGTTCTCATTCTCTGGGGTGGTGACACCAAGGTGCGCGCTGACGATAAGCAGGATGAAGGTCTCTACCTGCTCAACCTCAGCACACGAGAGTGGACTCGTGTCAAGGCAGGTGACGGTCCTGAGAACTGCCCCGTTGGAAGGTACGGCCACAGCGTAGCTATCGTTGGCTCCAAGTTTTTCGTCTTTGGTGGTCAGGTCGATGGTACTTTCATGAGCGATCTCTGGTGTTTCGACCTCAACAGCCTCAAGGGCACCCCAACCTGGGAATGTCTCAAGCCCAACGGCGATGCGCCACCCAAGCGTACCGGTCACGCTAGTGTCACCTACAAAGAGAAAATCTACGTCTTTGGTGGTACAGACGGCCAGTACCACTACAACGACACTTGGTGCTACGACATCGCCGCAAACACCTGGAAGGAGCTTTCGTGCATTGGCTACATCCCTGTACCGCGTGAAGGTCATGCTGCATGTCTCGTCGACGATGTCATGTACATCTTTGGTGGACGCGGCGTTGACGGCAAAGACCTCGGCGACTTGGCCAGCTTCAAGATCACCAACCAGCGATGGTACATGTTTGCCAACATGGGTCCCTCTCCCAGCGGCCGATCTGGTCACGCCATGTCCACTTTCCAGAACAAGGTGGTTGTGCTAGGCGGCGAGAGTTTCACAGGTGCCAAGCCTGACGATCCGGCCACTTTGCACGTCCTCGACACTGCTAAGATCAAGTACCCCACCGACAATGCATCGCAGATCAAGAATGCCGCCTCCGGTCAGGTCCCCGGTCCCAAATCTAGCATCAGCGCGCCATCGGGTCCTGGTGGTGCCGTGCCAGGTGCACCTATCGCCGGACCTGGATCGATGATTCCTGGCCCCAATGGATCAGTGCGTAGCGCCATGTCTCCCGTAACTGAAGCAGATGAGCGTCAAAGGGCCATCTCGCCGACCACGCGCTCAACTTCCAGACCGATGCAAGGGAGCGCACCAACGTCGCCTGAACAGAACTTTGCGCAGCAGCAGCAGCAGCAGCAGCAGCAGCAGCAGCAGCAGACGATGCCTGGATCCGGCATTGTTCCACCCCAGGCGCAACAGCAGCAGCAACAGCCACCTCTGCAGCAGCAACCCGGTATTCAGCAACAGCTCCAGATGCAGCCGCAGTCACAGCCGCAGCCGCCGTCCCAACAACAGCCTCCGCAGCAGCTCGCCAACGTCGCACCTCCTGCTCAGCCAGCCCAAACAGCACAGTCGCCATACCAGTCTATACCACCTGTCGCCACTGTGAACGGAGAGCCTGCTGTACGCGCAACAAGCCCACCTTCCAGCATTCAGCAGCATCAGCAGGCACAACCACCTCAGCAGCCGCTTCAGCAAGTTTTCCAGCAACCACCTGTGCAAGGTCAGGTACAAGGTCAGAACTACCCATACTCTCAGCAGGGTGTGCCAGCGGCTGCTCCAGCCATTGTACCAGCTGCCACCGGTCCCGTTCCCTACAGTGGCCCTCGCAGCCAGCGTTCGATCGAGAACCTGCGTGCGGGCGGTGTGGCCTCGCCCTCCGGCATCAACTCGATGCGCAGTCTCAACGGTGTTGTCAGCAAGATGGATTCGCCTGCCAATGCTCCTCAGGACGGTTTCCACTACAACCGCACGACAAGTCCTCCTGGCACCAACGGCTACATGTCGCCCCCACCTGTGCTTGCTGAAGTTGACGCGATGCGCAAGCGTGAAGCATGGTACAAGGCGGCGCTTGCCCTCGCTGTCAAGAAGGGCTTTGTTGAGCCTGAGCAGCTCAATGCAGGCGACATCAGCATCGATGCGCAAAGCGTTCATTCCGAGCGACTCAGCTTGGACGGTATCGACACGGGCGCCGAGGGAAGCGACAAGGATCGTGTTCTCAAGACATTGATCTCGTTGAAAGCACAGCTCGCTAGCGCCAAGGCTACGATTGCACAACAGGCACAGGGAGAGGCGGACCGTCATGCCGAGTCGGACCGAGCTCGCTCAGCTGCACTCCAGGAAGCCGCCTACTACCGTGCCAAGCTGTCGGCCATCGAGTCGGGCAACGGTGATGAGGTCAACCGCCTCGAGCGCGAGCGTTCCAATAAGCTGGAGAAGTCGTTTGCTGATGCGCTCCGTGAGAGTGCGCAGCTGGAGCGTCAAGTCTCGTCGTTGCGCGAACAGGCTAAGCTGGAGCAGCAGCTTCGCAACTCTGCCGAGGAACGACTGTCGGAGACGGCGAAGCGTGCCATGGCAGCCGAGGCAGCTCAGATGAAAGCGTACGACGAGCTCTCGTCGCTGCAAAAGCGCAGCTACGTGACAGAGAGCGCACTGCGCGAGCACACGGAGCAGGTCACAACGCTGTCTTCGCTGGCGGCCCGTCACAGGGCGGATCACGAGCATGCTCAGAGCCAGCTCGACGAGGCCAAGGCCAATGTCGCGGCGCATCTTGCTGCCTTGACGCAGATTCAGGCTGCCCACGCTTCCGTCAGTACACGCGCTGGCGAGTACGAGCGACTTCACGAGGAGCAGCGTGGTATGCTGCAACAGCACCAGGCGACGATCGCTGACCTCCGAGCCCAGCTGGAAGCCAAGTCGAGCGAGGCGTCAAACCATGCCTCGCGAGCTGCTGATCTTGAGATGCTTGTCAATCAGCATCGTCAGGAAGCTGAGGCGCATCGCATGGCCACCACAAGCGGTCTTGCTGCGCTGTTAGCTCAGAAGGACCAGACTTCGACGCGAGATCTGGGCGCGTCGACTACAGTGCCACCGCATGTTGGGGACAAGATGCGAGCACTCGAAGACGAGGCCGAGGCTCTCCGACAGCTTCACGCCGAGGCTCGCCAGATGGCCGATGAACACGCCACTTCTCTTCAAGAGATGCAGGATCGCCACCTTACCATGGAGAAGCAGCACACTGGTCTGCGCTCCGAGCTCACAGCGCTTCGAAGCCAGCTCGCTGTTGCTTTGCAAGAAGCTGCTCGACTCAGGGACACAGCCAGCTCAAAGGATCTCGAGCTTCGTGACCGCAACCGCGCCATTGAGGCGGCCCAGGTCAAGTCGAGCTTGCTCAAGCAGTTTATGGCCGAGCGTGGCGTCAGTGTGCCCAACGATGAGGAGCTCAGCGTCAAGTCGGGCTATGCCGACCGTCGCATCCGCGAACTGGAGGACGAGATCGATGCGCGAGCACGCGAAGTGCAGGAGGCAGAGCACCGTCTGCAAGACTCGGAGAGTCGTGTTGAAGAGCTCACACGTGAGCTCGAACACCATGCCTCGCTCACAGCTAGCCGTGGTACTGCTGACAGCACGAGTGTCGCTGAGGCGGAACGACGGGCGCAGCTTGCCGAGCGCGAATTGGTCGAGACCACGGCTTCGTACAAGGAGAGGATGGCACAGCTGGAGAACGACTACCAGACGGCTGTTCAGTTTGTCAAGGGAACCGAGAAGATGCTTCGTAGGATGAAGGACGAGTTGACCAAGTACAAGACGGAGAACGCCAGCTTGCAGAACGAGGTAGCCACGCTTCGTGCAAGTGGCGGCAGCCGAGGTCTCAGTCACGAAGAAGCCGCTCGCTCCGAAGAGGCTGCTCGTGATATCGAGGCGCTGCGAAGCCACCTCGCCGATGTCACTCAGCAGAGTGAGGAGATCGCAGCCGAGAATCGCGAGCTCGAGCGCAGAGTAGCCCAACTCGTCGCCGAGCAACAGCAACACCGTAGCTCACTCGACAAAGCACGCGAAGCTAGTGCATCTGACAGCGGACACTCGAACCGCAAATTGACCGAACTTGAAAGCGAAGTGGCTCGACTTCAAGCGAGCTTGGAAGAGTCGCGCAAAGAAGTCAAGAAGACGCTGGAGCGAAATGAACAGCTCCAATCCCAGATCACCTCTTCTCACTCTGCTTCGTCGAAGACGGTCAACGATGCCAGCTCTGCTGCTGCTGGTGAAGATCCCGCTTCACTGAGCCGATCGTTGAGCGTCGCACAGACGAGCAACGAACAGCTGAAACGCGACAATGCCAACTTGACGCAACGATTGCACGAGCTAGACGACAAGTTCCAGTTGTTGCTCGGACGCATGGAGTCGAACCACGAGGATGGTGAAGGAGGAAGGGCCAGGGACAGCATGGCGTATGGAAGTATCGCTTCTGAGCTGGACAAGTGGGAGCGAGGTGAAGGTGAAGGTGGGGAAGCCGCTTACCATGCAGCTGCGGGAGGTGCGGCACCTCTGTCCAGTGCCGAGGCGTATGCGCCCAAGGCGCAGGAGCACTAAAAGTGGAGCCCAGGACGCAGCTCAGTTCCCTTTCCAATACCCTGTCATTGACCCTATCATTGAGTTCGAGCTCGAACCCTTCTCAACACTTTTCCATGGTGTGAGGAGCACCAAGACGATTCACCTCTTCACATCGATCCCCTTTCACTGTACGACCTCCTTCAATCAACCTTTACGTAATGCGATTGCTTCCTAGCAGCGCGCGCACGAATGTACCACATCTTGGAAACTCTGCTCGTGTCGACAGGAGGAGCCAAGCTTATTTATGACCAGAACCAAACCAAACCAATCTATGATGAATTTGATGATTTCTTTTCGTTCCACGATAGCCTTTTGTTTGTGTACTAGCTGTGTGATATTTGTGAAGAGTAGCAATGGGTAGGGGAATTCCGACGTTGAGTCTCAAGCCGACATTTCGGACGGGCGCTGATTTCCGGTTCAGCAGAGTGTGCTGCAAGAGTTGGTCATGCCAGGCTGTGATGTGAGAAAGGGCGCAAGCGAAGGCGAAGAGCGAGGGAGTTCCGACGCCCACATTTCACTTTCTCTCTCTCTCTCTCTCTCTCTCTCTCTCTCTCGCGACTTTCAACCAGCTCTCTGAGAGAGGGAGAGCGAGCTGTAGAGTTTTGAGGTCGGGAAATTTCGATGGCTGCAAGGAGGGAGATTCCGACTTTTTGGTCCCTCGCCAGCAGAGCGCGTAGAATTGCCAAAGCAAAGAAAGGGAGCAAAAAGGGGTCTCTGTCTGTTTGACCGGCTGTTGGCCAAGGCTTCGATTTCGACACGCAGTGAAAGTGAACGGTACAGAGAGACAGGCTGGGCTTGAAATTTCTCTCGCGCTGCTGGTGCTGATCGTTACAATTCGAACTGAGACACACAGGCCACAGCACAGCACAGCACAGCAGAGCAGCACACGCACACAGAACCTTTTTGGCGAGAGCAAACCCTGGCCAACGGGAAACCAAATTGACAGATCGACTCTCTGGTTTTGAGATCAGATGCATTTGCATTCCTCGCCATCACCACCTTCATCGACACCTTAGCCTCAATACACTTCTCGCCCCTGCGCAAATCTTCGACACGCCAACCTCCGCTGCGATCCTCATCGAAAGGTTGCAACGTTTGCTCAGCGTTCTCATCATCACAGATTCGAATTCGATCTCCGTAACTGCTGTTGCACAAGCAAAGACTTCTGGACAACCCAGTTGCTCAGCAATCTCCAGGTCATAGACACATATTGCGACACAGACTCACCTTTCATCGAGCGCAGGATCCTGTAAACCTCCGAATCTTGTGGACTCGAACGATCATATCCGCTTGTGATCTCATAGCAAACTCTGTGTTACGTACTCACCGAGAGCTCGCATACTTAGATAAGATCACGTTCAGCTGCCGAACAGCAATCGAAGAGTTCCCGTCAGCAAGCCAGGCTTCTGGGTCACGCATACTACGCCGCCATGATCCGCGTACTACCTTTCTTCCTTGCGCTCTGGGCGCTCCTTTGCATCGATGGAGCCTTTGCTCCAGACCCGCCTTCTGTCACACCAAGTCTTGCCGCCTCATCAAATGCACAAGGTAGCGCCACAGCAACATCGGTCAACATTCCATCGTCCGCACCAGCTGGTGGTATTACCATCACACAACCCGTCCAGACTGCCGACCCATCTTATTACAAGATCGCCAAGGGAGTCGACGTCACTTTCGGCTGGAACTTTACCTCTGTTCTGCAATACCCTAAGACTCTCACCGTACAAGCCTACTGCTCGGACAACTTGAACACGTACAACATTGCAACCAACCTTCCCGGTACCGCAACCTCAGTCGTTTGGTCGCCATTCAACTATTCGACCAGTGTCGAAGCTTCGAATCCCAACTTGCCGCAGTTGATTGCCGCAAGTTACAGGTTGGAAATCTACGATGAGAGGGGATTGGGCGTCGGAATCAGTCCAGGATTGATGCAGCCCAACACAAAGGTTCAGTTCGCACTGTATAACCCTCAGGCATATACACCGTTGGCGAGTGGTTGGATCTGCGCGGCTTGCAGCGGAGCTAGTGGCGTCAGGGCGATGCACCCGGCGTTTTTGGGGTTGATTGCAACGGTGGTGATTGCTGTAGTGTCAGGTTGGGGATTGATCAGCAGGCAGGCTGGCGTGGTTGGTTTTGGCGATGAAGAGTAATTGCTCGTTGGGTCGCTGTGCTTGACTGCAGACCAATGCGCTCTATGCAGCTGTCGGAAGTAAGCTGCGCATGGCAGTGCTGCTCATCGTACTATGCCCGATCAGCCAGAATGACAGGACAGCAATCACTCTTCGCTTTGCGTACGCACTTGATCCGCATTGCACCCGCACACTTTTGTTTTATGTTAATGGACACTTTTTCTTTATGCTTTCCACATTGCCTATATGAGAGCCGGCTCACGAGCTTGTGCACCAGTCTTTACGATTCGGCGTAGGTAGGCTTGCATGAAAACGAACCCTGCAAGCGACCAGCTGCGTTCGATGTTGAAAGAGATGCATGCAAGAGTGCAGCGTCGCTCTCTACCAGCCCGACCATCGGCTCTCACTCTCACCCGATCGTAAGTCTTTGCATCGGCTTGTGAAGGCACGTGATGTCATACGCGCCAAACACGTCGCGCGCGTGCGCTTGCCACACTCTTTTTGCGCTGCTGCCGAAGATCGACCCTTTTTTCGCGTAAAAAGATGCAAAATTCCAAACCACGTTCAAGAAGATGAAGCTCAACTTTGCCCGAATTCACATGCTCGAAGCCTTTACTGCCATTGAGAAAGCTTGAGATGGTCTAGACGATAATGAAGAGGCAATGCAACGCCCAGTGACGAGGGCAGAGAAGTGAGCGAGGTGAAGACGCCGGTTGGAGGCCAGCATACGCCGTCCAGCCAGGCAATTCGGTGGGAGAAGAGCTGTGGATTGCATACACGCAGCAGCTCGAACATAGCTGACTCGCATGGTGGGCCTCGCAAAATGTACCGGTTCAGCCGCTTCACAAGCTCGTTCGGATGCAATGTAAGACGCAGAGAGCCACATGCGGTTTGACGGTTGCAGCGTGAGAACAGTGTTATCGGAAACAAGCTTGGGAAGCTGTTCGGACTTGGATTCAAACCACCTGAAAGCAAAAGGTGACGATGATGCTGCATCTGTGTGAATTTCGAGCAGATCACAGACGCTGGCAACGTGCCTCGGCTTTGGCGCCACCAAGTCGGGTTTGGTGCTCTTTCTTGAATTTGGCATCTCCCACCAACGTCTTTTGCGTTAGTCACTTTGGTATCACGCCCAGCCTTTGCACAGCCTGTCGGAGCGGCCGATGAAGAAGCGTCTTCTACGCAAAGTCAGAGCTGCTTTAAGCACACATTTGAATCGCAAAGACAGAGGTGAGAAGAAGCGCAGAAGCAGCCGAAACAGTTTGAATCTTGCTACGAGTGTTGCTCTGTTGACGCCTCGGAGCTGTCACATCAAAATGAATTGAAAGCATTTGAACCTGTTCATGCACCTGCTGTACTCTGCTTTTCTGCCACACAAAAGCTCGCTCGCCACCAACCCCGGCTAGGCGCGCTAGCCATTCCAAAAGGGAAAACGCCTCTTCTGCACTGTGCGCTGCTGCTGCCTTGCGCTGGCTGCATTGTGCTCCTCTCCTCTCCTCCGCTCTGTGCTGTTGGCTCGTGTGCTGCTTCGGTGTCGGGAACATTTCTCATTTATAATACTTGGCTTTTTGCGCCTTTTTGCCAAGATCAGCAGAGTGAATGCGCTCTGTCAAAGCGCTTGTTGAGAGCATACACACACACAAACACACACAAAGAAACAACAAACACACCATCTCGGATTCCTTCTTCTTTCATTCTTCAAATTCCTCTCTTTCTGCGCCTCTCTCTGTGCCAATACGAGGAAACATTTTTGGCACGCTCGGACGCGCCAAGTGACATCGCCGAGGAATCTGTTACCATTGCTTATCCTCCTCTCTTCCTCTTCCTCTTCCTCTTTCTCGCCTTCCACTGCACTCCACTCTCTCAACACCTTGTTTTGCTCATCCTCAACCCCTTCCATCGTCGATTGCTTGATTGCTTGATCCTGCCTCCCTGATCGCCAATACCACACCCTTGGCCACAAGCTTCATGCGTGCCGCTGCCGGTCGCTCGGACTTGTCTACGCATCTAGCTTAGCGCTCACTCGGCCTTTCTTCCCTTCTTTCTTCTCTTGCCACCATATCTCTCTCTCCTTCTACCGGCCCGTTCCTCCCTTCGGCGTCTCTTGACCATCGTCATCGTTCTCTTTCGTCTCTCGGCCTCGACATCCATCAACACACTCGTCCGAAGCTGCAAAGGTGCACTTCACCAGCCTCGACATTCTCGCCTTCGCATCGTTGTTCTGCCTTCCTCATCATCCGCCGCCTCTGCCGCCTCATTCGCAACCCCGACCCTACTCTGCATCCCGGCTCAGCCTGCGCGCTTGTTCTCCAATCTGGTGCATCTAGTCACGTTCAGCCTTCTTTCTCCTTTCTCTCGGCGTTCGCACCATCTCGTTTGCCACGACGCGTCCTCGACACGTTTGCCGCCTGGCTCGACTTCATCGAGTAAACATCTGCCGTTTCTCCCAAGTCCTTCCTCTAGCATTGCCCCTCGGCCTCGACCCTCTGCATCTTGGCTGCTGCTTCTCCCGACCAACACAAGCGCTAAGCCGCCTGCCTCTCCTCTTCTGCTTCAATAGCTTATCCTGGATCCCAGCAGGATCGACACTGCATTCAATCGGACCTTTCGCCTTCTTTGCGTAAGTTGCATCTTGTCTCGCCTTCTCGTGTTCCTCCTCCTCCGCTCGTCTCGTGCCCTTTCTCTGTCCTCGTTATCGAACTCTCCTCTCCCTGCGTTGGTGGCATTGGTGCCTGTCGCTAGTCTTGCAGCTGTGCTTGATTCGGCTTACTCAACGACGCAAGCGCATCTGCCGCTGCAGCGTAAACCTCTGTTGCCTTTGCACGCATGAACCACCGGCCTCTCTTGCCATCATACTCCTCCTCCCCGTGTTGTTGCCCCTTTCTCTCTCTTTGCCGCCATCTCTCTCCATCTCTTCCTCTCTGTTCTCAATCCCCGCCGTAATTGCTTCCGTCCGCATCCTCTTTCCTTTTCGGCTCTCCTTCACCTGGCCAAGTTGCGCTTCGTTGTAGGTTCGCGATCAACGTGACGGCTCGCTTCTGCCTGAATCAGCATTTGCCAGTTGCATGTTTGAGACATTCGTGATCATCCTTGCAGCTTCCACTTTCCCACAGCCGTCTACGTTCTCGCCACCACCACACCACTACCACTACCACCTCCATCCTTCTTGGCACCACCATCTCACCTACAGCATTCCTTTCGTCTACACTGTCTCTTCTCGTCTCGCACCCCTCGTAATCTCTGGACTCGCTTTGCTGACCACTGAAGCATACACACTATCCATCCATCTCTGCACCGACCTATTACACATTCGGACGTCTTTTCGCCTCCGAATTGAATACCTGTGATCACCGCACGGGCGTCAATTCATCCTCACCACCTTTGCACACATATCTCGCCGCATACGAACGTGCTTATCACAATCATGCAGGCCGAGTCGTCACAAGCACCTCGTGCTGCTCTCACCGCAGGTGGCATCGTCTCTGTAGCCTCTGCACAGTCCACATCACCTTACCTTGCATCGGCACCGGCAGGTCTCTTCGCACCACCACCTCAGCAAGCTCTCTTCGACCCGTCTGCACAGAGCCAGCATCAGCATATTCAGCACCAGCAAGCACAGCAGTCTGCCTTTATCACTGCTGATATTTCTTTCCAGCACCCAGCTGCACGCAACTTCCAAACAAT
This sequence comes from Pseudozyma tsukubaensis, assembly GCA_001736125.1. NCBI lineage: Eukaryota > Fungi > Basidiomycota > Ustilaginomycetes > Ustilaginales > Ustilaginaceae > Pseudozyma > Pseudozyma tsukubaensis. Next base: position 3,393 of record MAIP01000126.1, on the reverse strand, counting down.
AGTACAGGACCCTTCTTCTTCTGTACACGAAGCTGCCTACCGCGTGCCCAACATCCCACGCACCGCTCCTGTCATTGACTACGGCAACCCATACCAGCAGCAGCTCGACATCCACGCTCAGCAGCAGCAACAACCGCACCAGGTACCTTACCCTCATCATCTGTACACCAACACATCGTATTCGTCGTTGACAGGTTCAGGTCCTGTACCTCCCTTTGGCGCCGACATGGGTTCGCACGCATACACACACTCCGACATGGGCATGATCCCACCTGGCGTACAAATGATGCGATACAACTCCTTCGGTCTCTCTGCCGAAGACATGTCGCGTGCTGGATCCTCCAACGGCACTCCAGGACCCATGACACAGCAGGACATCGACAACTTGCTTGCCATGTCGCGTGCACAAGCTGGCAACCACAGCGATGCCAGTGCATTCCCATGCACGTACTGTGACAAGGTCTACACCGGCAAACATGCACGCAGCATTTGGCGTCGTCATCTTCAGGACAAGCACAACATCCCACTCAGCGCACAACCTCGTCGTACTCGTTGGGATGGTGATGTCAACCGACCCAAGAATGCAGAAGAGCGTCGTGCTCGTATGCTCGAGAGCAAGCGTCGTTGGGCCAGGAAGAAGCGTTTGCAAGAGAAACGAGCCGCTCAGGGCATCAAGTCGGGTGAGAACACACCCATGCCTGATGGCTCTGACTACGAAGGTGAAGATTGCGACGATGGTGCGGATGCCGATGTGTCGAGCGTGTCGTTCAGCTTATCTCGCGGTACCGATGACGACAGCTTCTCGATGCCGAACGCTGATGCGAACAGGAGAGCGTCGGTCAAGATCGAAGAATCTGCGCCATGGTCTACATCCCCGGATGGCAGCTTCTTTGCATCCCAAGACGAAGCTGGTCGTCCAGCAAAGCGACAGGCATTGGTGCCTTCCACCGCACACAACATTGCTGGACCCAGCTCAGCTTCCGCACAGTATCCTTCGCAGATGCCATCAGGGCCTTACGGTGCTCAGGACCTGGCAGCAGCAGGAGGCAACATGTACTCGAATTCGCCCATGCGTCGCACTGGTCTCACTCTTGCTCCCGTCGCACAGGGTGCTGGTCTTCCCATGGCTTCGCATCCCAACGACAGCTTCAGCTCTAACAGCAGCGAATACTCTCAGCCCGGCTCCGCAAGCTTCTTCAACGACAGCTTCGGCGCCAACATGAGCCACTCGGGCAGCGAGACTGCCAACACTTCCATCGACACTCCTGCCACCACATGGCCTTCTCTGCCACCCATCGACGAAGCAACGGACAACAAGGCTGCGATGGGACGCGCAGTGGAGGGCGCTGCAGTGGTTGAGGCGCTCAACAATGCTCAGCCTCGTGCGCAGAAGGGCGACACTCGCGACGCCGCCATTCAGCTGTTGGCGCTTCGATCTGGGTCCAACTCGCCAACGGATGATAGGGAGATGAGCTTGCGACGCCGTGATACGAACGAGGATGCTCCTTGGAGCTCGACGCCCAGTCGTGGCAAGGCTACTTCTGAGCACGCTGCGCTGACTGCCCTGTCTCAATCCACAGCAACAGACAGGAAGAGCGGCGCAGTGGACGATGTCGGTCTCAGCCCTTCTCCTGTTTCGAGGACAATGGCTACAGGTGGAGCGATCCGTGCTATGCCAGTGACCACACCTGGGCCTGCCAACCGAGCTGGCGAGAACCCATTCAGCCTTGACAAACACAAGATCTCGCCTTACGAAGGTCGACGCAAGCTCAGCTACTCTGGCGCACCCGCTTCTCCCACCGCTTCGCCTACCCACCTCACTTTTGGTGGTGTCAGCATGGGTAAGAGTCTTTCGTCATCTTCGTCTGCTTCTACTGGACCTCTGGGTGTCAAGTTACCTCCTCTTGTCAGCACGCCGATTCGACCTTCTTCGCAAGGCCATGTGGAGGGTGAGATGGCTGGCGATCGCATCAAGTTGGATTCGTTGCCGCCTCTGCTCGGTTCTGCGAGCAAGAAGATGGGGGGCAATGGCAGTGGTGTTGGAGGTGTAGGTGTCGCAGGTATGCCTTTGATGTCGACTCCTTTCTCAAAGCCCATGTCGGGTCTTGGTTACTCGGCCATGCGTCGTGGCGGTGCAGGCACCGCTGCGTCCCACGCACACGCATCCATCGCCGCTTCTGTTCGACCTTCCCCCTCGCGCCATCACTCTGATGACCAATTCAGCTCTCCACAACACCTCAACCTCACCGAGAGCCTTGGATTAGCACCCCATTCCATCTCACGCTCCAACTCGTACGCTTCCGGCATCTACGCCTCTTCCCTCGGTCTGACACCTAGCGTGGCCAACATTTCGCAAGGTTTGATCTCGAGTACACCTTTCCACTCGGGTCTGGGTGCGCTGTCAGGGCTGGGGGGCTTTACGCCGTTGTCGACGGCAAAGATGGGTGGGGGGTTGGCGAGCGGTGGAGGGGGGATCAGTTATTGGCCTGAATCGACGAGGAAGATGGGGGGTGGTGGCAACTCGTTGTTAGCTGCCAGTGCTTCGCCTACTGTCTACAAGTCTGCTTCGCAGTCTTCTGCGAGTGGTGCTTACGTTGGAGGTGGTGCAGGTTCAGCTGGCCGCGCAAGTCGTCCCTCGTCGACACTTTCTGCCGCGCGCTCTGCCAGCGTCCACCACCCGAACAGCGGTAGTGCGTCAAAGCGTAAACTGTCCTCCTCGCTCAACGCCTTTAACTCGGGGTCCAAATCGACCGCTTTACCCGGTGACATTTTCGACGCCAACTACACCGCCAAAAACATCGACAACGCCGGCGCAGCTCCAAGCAGCGACGACCTCTTCGCCAGCAACGACGATGACGACGACGACGACGTGGAAAACTTGATGGCTGGCGCACTGGATACGCCTAGTCGACCAGCGGCTTTCAGGAAGTTGGCTAGAACGCAGAGTGGCAACAGCCATAAACTTTCGCAGTCGCCGGGCAAGAAATCAGCAACAGCAGCGGCGGCGGTGATGGGCAAGAAGAAGAATGTGGAGCTTGGAGGACAGCAAAGGAGTCCTTTGAAGGGTATTAAGCTCAACTAGAAGGCTCTTATTGTGCTCTTCGGCGTCTTCTGCCTTGGTAAAATATGATATATGTATTCCATCCCCCTCTTTTTTCCTTGGGTGAACGCAGCTAGCACAGGCTGTTGCCGCTGCTTGGCTTGTTGTTTGTATTTGTGCTATTCGTATCTTCTCTTCTTTCTTCTCTTCTTGCATGTCGGGGTTTTACGTAACTAGTTTTTATCGCGATACTCTTTCTTTCGGGTTGTGTTTGCATGTGCGGTGTCAGGATGTGAGGTTTTTTTTTTTTTTTTTTTTTTTTTTTTTTTTTTTTTTTTTTTTTTTTTTTTTTT
>MAIP01000125.1:0-42569 GCA_001736125.1 Pseudozyma tsukubaensis | reverse complement strand
CACACACACACACACACACACACACACACACACACACACACACACACACACACACGCTGTTCTGCTTCTGCGGTGCGAAGACAAACGATAAAATTGCAAAGCAGACCCTTCTGAAACGACCCCAAACATCCTTCCCCTTTCCTTTCCTCTCGCTCCCTTCTCACCACTAAAGATAAAGCGAAGGGGAGAAAATAATGCTCCCCTCCCTCTCCAGCATCCCCAGTGTCTTTTCAAACTTCTCCCCCAACCCTTCGTTCCCAATCGCTTTCGCCGCTGCCACCAACTGCCTTATCAACTCCTGTAACCTCCTCATACACCTAATAATGCTCCCCTCGAATACGTCCGTAAGTTTGCAAATCTCTGCGAATTTCGCCCCGTTGCACCACTGCAGCACGAGATCCATAAGTTCAACTTTGAACCCGGCAACATACTCCTCTTCGACCAAGGGGAGTTTGGATTCGATGGAAACTTTGGCGATCCGGCGTGCGGTTTCTTGCATGATACGCAAGGGGGAAGCTAAGTCTTCTCGGAGGCGGGTTTGGGTGGTTGATTTCTCGCCGAATACGAAGCAGGAGAGGAGTGCGGCGCATTGTGGCGGGGTAAGGTCGTTGAATACGCCGTTGAAGATCATTTCGGTAAGCAAGAGTTCGTCGCCGGTGGAGATTTCGCATGCCACACGACCCTTTTTCTCGACCACGTCGTCCGAGGTTGTGAAGCCAAGACGACGAAGAACACGTTTACGACATTTGAGTTCATCGAGTTGAAGAACGGAGTGCGCAGCAGCGATCTTTTTGGCAATGCCAGCGACGACTTCGGAAGCTTCTTGCTTCTTGGAGTAGGCTGCGTAGAGGCGTGGGAGGTCGGCGTCCTTGCGAAGCGGGGAAGAAGAGAGCTTGTCGTCAAGGATCTTGATCTTTTCGACGAGATGGGCAAAGGATTCGTCTTTGATCTTCATGTCCTTGATGGGATCGAGAAGAGGGACGCCTTTGGGGAATCGACGTCGAACTTCAACGAGGTTCTTGCGGACCGTCTCGCGAGGTTCAGTGGGGCGCAAGTCTTTGGCGAGGAAGATGCGAATACCGGAGAGCGACTGAATGGTGGAGAGCAAAACAGGAACAACGACCATTTCGCCCTTCTTGCCTTCGGGGCAGGGGAGGAAATTGCCAGCAGCGCTGTCGTTCTTGTCGTTCTTGCCCTTCTTATCGGAAGAAGAAGAGCCGGAACCAGATGCGCAGTGAAGAAGCACATCAACGACATAGTGATTTTGAGGAGGCGCGTTGGGATCAATCGCTGGCCCACGCTTGCCAGGAGTATTGGGCAAACGCTTCTCATACGAGACTACAACTCCCCATCCAAAGTCCAAATCTTCGTGGCACACCTTGACCAATCGACCAGGCTGCAAGAAGGGCAAGACGTACGAAGGATGCGTCATGACCGTCTGCACATCCGTACGCAGCGTCTCAAGCTGGTGCTTGACTTCGTAGTATTCTGCGACCTCCTCCTCTCGTTCCACCTTGATAAGATCGCGCTGCTCCTCGGCGGCCTTTTGCTCTGCCTCGAGCGCAGGAACCGATGCTGCGTTTTGGAACTGGAAGAAACATCGTTCCAGCATGTATTCTGGCGAGATACCTTCGACGCGCATGAGATTCAAGATCATGTTGTAGCCGAGGTGGAAGGCCGAGTTGAGTCGATCGGCTTCACCTTTGACCATGGTCTTGGCAGCACTGGGCTCAAGTTTCTCGTCAAACATCATGATGACGATACCTCGGTCATCGAGACCACGACGACCGGCACGACCCGACATTTGGATGAACTCGCCGGATGTCAAGTTACGGAACTCTTTGCCGTCCCATTTGTTGACGGCAGTGAAGACGACCGTCTTGGCAGGCATGTTGAGACCGATCGAGAAGGTTTCGGTAGCGAAGAGAACCTTGATGAGACCTTCTTGGAAGAGAATCTCGATAACTTCCTTGAGGATGGGTAGAAGACCACCATGATGGATACCAATACCACGTCGGAGGAGGGGCAAGATGTGCTCGATTTGTGGCAGGCCACGGTCTTCCTCCGAGAGAGCGTTGATGGCGTTGGTGAAGACGGTCGATACCATTTCCTTTTCGTCTTCTGTGTTGAACTCGAGCTTGCTCATCTGCAGAGCAAGGGCTTCGCATTCACGCTTGGAGAAGGCAAAGACAATGACGGGGTTGTAGTTCTTGACCATGATCATCTTGACGATCTTGTAGATGTCCGAAGGACCTTTCTTGCCTCCATTGCCTCCTTTCTTGACCTGTCCGCGACGCTTTCCACCGCCTGCGTTGGGGTCGGCGCTGTCTTCGCCCTTGGAGTCGGCTAGCGCGCCCATCGCTTTCTGGAAGTTGTCCTCGCGGAAAGTGCCGCGCTCGTCGACGACAAGGTGAATGCCTTCACCGCCTTGAGGGAAGAGATAGTGTTGGAGTGGGGTGGGACGGAAGTCGGTGTAGACGACGTGACAGGGCTGAGCGTGGGTGTGTGCGATCCATTCGGCAAACTGCATGGCATTGGGAATGGTAGCTGACAGGAAGACGTATCTGACCTTGCGAGGAAGGAGAATGATGGTCTCTTCCCAAACGACACCACGCTCCTTGTCACGCATGTAGTGAATCTCGTCGAATACGACCCAAGCCACTTCACGCATGATCTCGGAACCGCGATAGAGCATGGAACGCAGAATCTCGGTGGTCATGACGAGACACGAGGCGGAGGGGTTGATGGTGACATCTCCCGTCATGAGACCGACATCGCCAAACTCTGCAGTGAGTTCACGGAACTTTTGGTTGGAGAGAGCTTTGATGGGCGAGGTGTAGACGACACGCTGACCGCCTTTGAGACACTGAGCAATGGCGTATTCAGCAACCACCGTCTTACCAGCAGACGTGTGCGCAGAGACGAGAACGGATTCGTTGCGCTCGATGCATGATACTGAGTTGCGCTGGAAAGGGTCGAGAGTGAACTTGTACTCTTTGGCGGGGGGATCGTTGGGAACGTGTTGAGAAAGCGGTACGTATGGATAGTCGGGTGGGAGTGCGACTTGATGACGCACTGAGTGTGTGACGTGCATCTGTTTGGCTGCGGCGTTGCCAGCGGCATCGGAAGTCGAAGCACCATCCGCAGTGGCATCAGCACCCGCAGCGTCACCATCTGCAGCTTCAGCGGGTGCAAGTCCTCCGTGTGCTGGGATAGATTGGGTAGCCTCGTCGGTGAACTCATCTGTCACCACCGTTGGTACCGGAGCCGGCTTGTCAGCAGCTTCCAGTCGTTGACGTTTGGAGGGCCCGGGTGCGGAAGCACTGTCGTCGGAAGCGTGTCCAGTCTCTGCATCGCCGTTGCTAGGTCCAGCCTTGGGGCTTGAGGAGCCAGATGCGGATGCGACCTCGCCATTTTGAGACTCAATCTTGCTGACGGCCTTGTCTGACTTTGAAGAGCTGGTTGGGGCCTCCTTGTTGGAAGGAGAAGAAGCGGCGGCGGCTTTGCTTCGCTTCTTTGACTTTTTGGAAGGTGAAGAGCCTGAGGACGCAGCAGGGCTTGGTGCAGCCTCCGCTGGAGCAAGGAAATCAAAGAGACCGTCTGGATCCATCTTTTCGGCCTTGTCGGTATCGATGAGGTTGGAGATGATGGTGGTGGTATACGACGTTGAAATCTGCCTAGTGGCGGATACACGACGTTGAGCTTTGCATGTTGGAAGAAGAGGGTCCGAGGCTGAAGCCTAAAACTGAAGAGACTGCTGTGCTGGGCCAAATTTTCATTTCGAGAGCTCAGCTTTGACCGTCAAAAAATGCCAAATTCTTAATCTTCAAGTTTTCGAGACTTTCACTCCACCTTTTTCTCACATGCTTAGTCATGCTAGTCAAGCACGACGACAGTCTAACACCTTTGCGCCTTTGCTCGTGATCGACCTGGCTGAGGCGTTCCCGCTCAGCCAACACGCAACACACGGACCTCAACCAAACGCTCCACTTTCTCACCTCGCTCTCCTCAACACCTGTCATCTTTTATCGTTCTACCCTTCTCTCATCACGATCCTCCATACACACATCGCTACACCAAGATGAGCAACGCATCTCAATCACAGTCCCAGCCCGAGCCTGGTTACGCGCTCGTACCACCTACATATGCCTCGCACACTTCGACCTCGTCGACCTCCTCCACCTCGCATCCTGTGTATGCTGGAATTCACGATACTATGCGACATGGTCCCAAGAACGTCCTCCACGATGTCTCGACTGCTTCGCATCATCCTATCCAGAACAGACTCGAGAACTGGGAGGCAACACGAGACAACTTAAAACTCACAATGCAGCGCAACATTCACGGTTTGGGAGCACCGGCACATACTTTGATGGAGCGAAAGATTGTTAGCTACGTGAGTATTGCTCCTCTGGTCCGGTAGAGATAGAGACTTTTCGAAGTTTGACGAAGGGGTCGACGTATCCGCCAGATACATGATGATGGAGCCTTTGATACTGAACCGATGGACCCGCTTCTTTGCCCACTTGAACCTAACAGAACCCTGCATTCGACCCCACGACGAGCTCCAACTCGATCTCCAAGCTTCACCTTGACATTCTCAACGGCGACGATGAGCGCATCGAGCCACGCGACTTCTTGCCCTGTAAGTACGACCCTTCGAGTCCCAAGCACAAACTTGACTCCCTTTACATAGCCGTATTGCTATAGACACTGTAGTTGCTGACCTTTCTCATTCTCTGTGTGCCCATCTTCGCAATACCACAGCTGAGATCTCGGCTGAGATTCCCAACATGCACACCGTAATGGAGCGCCGTCTTGGCTTGTAAGCCAACCCTGGCCTTATCTCAAGTCTTTCCCCCTCAAGTTCACCTTGTTTGTACATTAGTCATTGCCGATATATCGTTCTAAAAGTCATACTTGTTTGGGTGCGTTTCCAACAGAACATCAGCACACGGAGTTTCACTGGATGAGCGGCTGCTCAAGCTTGTATGCAAAGGCTCTTCAGGCAAAGTTTAAGTGCAGGCGCACTGTAACCAGCAGATAGATCAGTTACCTGCATTCCTTCTAAGTCTAGTATGCAATTCGCTTCCGTGGACTCAGCGCGGCTCAACCAAGCCCTCTCCTCACCCAACTCTGTCTGCTCAGCTTTGCAGCTTCCTCGCCATCGATCGCGCTCAGAAGAGCACACACACGCACGCCAACAAACATCGATGTCGAACTGTAATGGTATCATTGCTATGAAGCCCCTAAACTATGTTGTGCGAGTATTGTAACAAATCTCGTCGTACCCCACTCTCTCTGTCACTCACTTCGGATTGGGCATGCTCGTCAGCCCGCTAGGCGGCTGTTGGTATCGCTTGGCCCAGTTCCATCGCTCTTGTCGGTATCGCAACGTCGACTCTTCCACTCCGCGTGCATGTGTGCTTCCCATCTTGGCCATTGCCTCGAGCAACTCCAAGAAGGCATCACCGGTATCCCACAACCCCGTTTCGATGTGCTCGCTGTCAAACTCTGGCAAGACGTCGAACGAGGCTGGATTCTTCCAACCAGGGTTTTCGTCGCCGTACGTGTGAATCCACGAGCTTCCAGCCACATGCGCTTCAGCTGCCATTGCATAGGCGTGCTGAGCAAACAGACGCATGTGCCGTGGCCATCGCACCGAGCGAAGTGACGCATCCATCGTTCTGCCTACCTCGTTACCCTTCTTTTCGCCTTCGCCAATCCACGCATCTTTGGCACGCCCTTCGACGGGCTCCAAAGCAGCATCGCGAGCTCGGTGCAAGGTGAGTAGTCTCTTGGCCAATGCGCCTACATCGTAAAGCACTGCCATCGATGCTTTCATCGGATGACACGAGAACTGAGGTCGAGGCAGCAGCTTGCGTCCCTGGAAATCGCGTGTCACTGTGCTGTCATCTTCGCTCTCGGATTCGGCTGCCATACTGGCTCCTACGATCATCTCAAAGTTGGATCGTTGCTCGCCCTTGGGCATCAACGTCGATGCAATGCGCAGCGACTTGTCCGTCTTGGCCGTCGTGCGTTCTGGGAACAGGAAGAAGAACGCCTGCACCGAGGTGAACAATCGGTACATGAGCAAGGCCACGATGCGCGAATGCACAAAGGCGGCCACACGCAAGGGCATCTCGGGTCCATCATACGTGACCGAGCCGATACGGTCTACGAGCCACTCGAGCGTCGTCTCCATCTCGGTAATGGCGTGCTGCAGATCGGGCTCAGGCGAGTGACCGGTGCAAATGTCGGCGAGCGGGATATGAAGCAGTCGCGTGACACGACCGTACGTGCGGAAGATCAGGTCACGAGTCTGTGCGAGATAGCCATTGGAAGCAGGATGAACTTTGGGTGTCCAGTTGGAGCCGTGGTGGATGTAGTCGTCAGCACTGGCTGGTTCCAGCTCCATCGTATAGGCATCAAACTTGGGTACCTGCATCTCGGCCGTTTGCACCCAGTAGGCGGACGTGATGATGAGTGAGACCTGTCTGCGGATCGCCTCGAGCTCGATGGGATCCTTGATCATGGTTCGCGTGTCAGCGGCTCGAGGCAGCGGTGCCTGAGGGTCGTCGGCGCTCGTCACGCCCGAGATCTCGAGCGCCTTTTGCAGCACCTCCGGACCGTCCCATGGCGTATTCCAGCTTTCTGAATCGGTTTTGGCGTCCAGCAAGTGAAGTCGCCAACAGTAGACCAAACGCAAAAGCCACATCTGGCGCTTGGCAAGTCCTTTGCTGCTGTGACCGTCCTCTCCAGCACCCATCTCGAGCAACATGCCGGTCATGATCAATCGAGGGTCCACGTCGCCGCTGCGAATCTTCTGCAGCATGAGGTCGTTGGCAAGCGACCAGCTGCGACGCGCAAACGAGAGCATCTGTTTGCGGTCGTCCCCCTCGAGCCTGCCGTAGTTGTTGGCGCATCGCAGGACAACGTCACCGGCCTGTAGATCCAGATCTTCGATGTTCATGCTATCCGGCAGAAGCAATGCTCGGTGCGCCAAGAAAGCGAGCAGAGCCAGCAAGACGTGTGCAGGCGGATCGCGTCCGCCGAAACCAGGCGCAGAACCAAACAGGTAGCGGGAGGGAATCATCTTTTCGAACGAGTCGAGCGCCTCAAATTGGGATATGGCCAGCGCCACAAACGGTCGATCCTTTTCGGAGTAGTAAGGTTTGAGACGGTTGATGAGCATGGATTGGTCGTGGTAGCGCGTGTCACCGTTATCGCCGCCCATGGGCGATAGCTTGGTAGCTGCATTGAAGTAATTGTTGCTTCCATCCGATTGTGGCGATGCACCTGGTGCAAGGCCACCGGAGCCTTGCGATTGGGATGGCGATGCGCCATTGCGATTCACTTCGGTCGGAGATGTGCCTGCCGAGTTCTGCGAGCGAAGCATGCTCGAGACACTGTTGGAACGAGGATGACTTATGCTGTCGGCAAGCGCATCCCATGCACTGAGCGAGGCCTTGCTGCCCCTGTCGTCCAGCCTGAAGTAATCAAAGTTGCGCTTCATCGGACGGTCCTCTGTGCCCATCGGTCGCGAGGAAGGACCTGAAACGACGGGCGGCGAAAACGTAGAGACGGATGTGTTGGACTCGGAAAGTCGTCCACTGAATGTGTTGGGTGTATAATCGGAGGCAGAGAAGCTGCTGCTCTCATTGGAGCTGCGGTGGTCGAGCTCGGGCCTACCATTGCTTGTCATCGTGCCATATGGCATGCTAGAGCCGGAAGCAGGCGAGATCTGTGGGGCCGTAGCATAGTGTTCGTAGTGTGGGCGGCCGTTCTCAGCAGTCGCAGCTGCTGATAGATCAGGCCACGTTAGCCCATTCGAAGGCGAGGTAGTGTTACTCGAACCCGTCGACATTTCGCCTGGCGCTGTGAATGTGAATGCGACGTCATAGTGGTTCATGGGCCTGGCACTGTTGGCACAATGCGATTCGTCAAGAACACGCTTCTGGGCTTCCATGTAAGCTGGACCGGCGCTGGAATGGCTGCGCGGTGCTCCCACGCTCCCCGAGGTTTCGACGCCGAATGCCGCTGCGAAGGCAGCCTTTTTGCCCTTGGGACCACGAGGCTTTCGGTTCCAGTCAAAGACGCAGAGCTCTTGCGCTTTCGCTTGGACTAGCGCTTCGTCGATCGTGCCATTTTGGAGGGTGGTTGCATTGATCGGCAGCATGGCCGTCTTGATGGTGGAAACGCATCCACCGCATGGGTTCTGACCGTCGCATTTGGATTTGCGCTTTCTGCAGGGCTCGCAGGCAGCCCAGATCTGTCGAAGAGTAGAGGTTAGAAGGAAAGGAAAAAGACGTTAGAATCAGCCATTTGCTCTCCGTGAACTTGCGCTGTGAGAAGATGTAGACAAACTCACCCTCTTTCGCTTGTTTCCTGAGGCATCAAGAGACGCGTCGGCCAAGCTTGCTTCCATCAGACTGCTCATTGCGCTAGGCATGTCACGTCCTGCGGATCAATGCTATACCGTTGTGATTTGAAGGTGTATGCGCGCTCGATAGGCGCAGTACCCTTGCTGGATTGCTGATCTCGCCTCTCGTATCCGCACCTAACTTTGATGCAAATCTGCTGAGCGACCTGCTGCGCTTCACTGACTTCTATTGCCTGAGCGAGATTCTACGATTGCTTGTCGCTACTGCTTGATTTTTCCGCCTGTGCGCCAAATTCTTACACTTGCTGCGCTTCCTTGCAGGTGCGATCGCTAAGAGAAGGTGGATGTGTTTGCTGACGTCGCGTCCCCCTTCAGGATTCGGGTTGATTCTGAGACGTAGTTGCGGCTGGCGGAAAGACGTGCCCAAAAATAACTCAAAGGCTAATGTCCTCAACTTTCGTACTTTGCGCGGCAAGCTGTCGATTTGTCAAGCTCACAAGCTGGTTTTGCAGGATCGCAGCAAACTGTCGTTTGGTGGGCGTGGCTCGTTGGCGGAGTAGAAAAGCGCTGCACTGTATTATGTAGAAAGCTCGAGAAGGGTGAATTGGGAGGGATGCGATGCGACGATGGCAGTATGCTGGTGCGGACAGTTGTGTGAGTAATCGAGACTGAGCAATGATGACCGCAAGATTTTGTCGAATCGAGAAGAGGTGCAGAGGAAAAGATGATGATGGCGAGGAGGGAGTGATGTCGTTGGCGTGTTCAGTCAAGCTAGGCAGAGTCGAAAAAGAGTCGAAAGGGTCAAGCTTCGGCACGGGATCAACCTGCGGCTCAACCGATGAATGACAAAGCCCTCGAAGATGGACCAAAAACGAAGAGCTTGTAGCTGTGAGTGAGTGTGAGCTGAGTCGATTCGGCGACGCCAAAGTTGAGATGAGAGGAGAGAATAAATGAGGAAGGAAAAGCCGAAGGAAAAGCGAGGAAGCGAGGTAGCGAGGTAGCAAAGAAAGGCAAAGTGCAGCAGGAAGACAGCAAAGCGGAAGGAGCGGGAAGCCGTCGCTACAGAGGCGGGGCGAACAACTGAACAATTGCGGTGGTGCCGATGGTAGGAAGCAAAAAGAAGCAGGAGAAGCAACAAAGCTACAAGCCAAGAGGCAAAAGGCAAAAGGCAGAGAAGCAGCTACGGTAGAGGGACTGAGTGCCTAGGCAACGGCAGGAGCAGTAAGAGCAGCAGCAGCAGCAGCACATGCACATGCACATGCGCAATCTGCGCATCCATACCGGCGAAGTGCCAGGTAGCGAGTTTAACGTTTCAAAGTCGTCATGAATCCTAACTTTACGGTGATTGCGCACAGAGCAACAGAAAAGAACCCTAGAAAGACAGGCTCGCCAGCAGCCAGGCCAGCATTTGTTCGAACAATTACACACACACTCTCTCTGTCGCTATCTTGCGCTTTCTCCGGGCTGAATTCGCCGTCGCGGAATCACACCCAGCGCATCAAAAAATCACAGCGGGTCGGGAAAAAGGGAGAGAGAGAGAGAGAGAGGGAAGACAGGGCGGACACTAAGAAGAGATGATTCTGTGAGAGAATTGTACGAACGAACGGGACAGAACGAGGGCGATTGTGGCTTCGAAGCTTCGCTTCGTTACCAAGTTTTCGGATGAGCCGACTGTCTTGAGAGAGCATGGGAACGTCGTATTCTTATTGTTCTTCTTCTGAGTTGGTCTCCGGCAGCGCGGAAAACTCTTTGTCTTGTCGGAATGTGGTCACAGTCCTTCACAGACAGACAGGGAAAGAGCCAGAAAGAGGAAGAGAAAAGAAGCACAGCGAGAGAGAGAATGTAGTAACAGGCAAGCCCAAAGCTCCAGACTCCGCCCGCTGCGCTCCATGTGAACCACGCGCCTACTTGAGACACGAAAGAGGGGAAACGCAAGAGTGGAAACGCGAGAGCGAAGAGAGGGAACAAAAGAGAGAGAACACGAGAGAGAGAGAGAGAGAGAGAGGGAAAGGCAACAGCCAGCCACGGGGAAGGAAACAAAAGGTTTCAGTTGAGCTGCTGTTTAGGTGTGCTATTTCATTATTCTTGATCTCTTTCTTTTTCATTTTGAAATCCCTCAGTGTGAAAAAGTGCGTGATGGGATGCTTGGTCTTGACCGTGCAGTCGGAGGCGACAGCTCAGGGTCGTGGTCAGGGTCTTCTGTCCTTTGTCTCTTTCATACTTTAAATCAAGTATTTTTTTTATTTATTTATTTATTTATTTATTTTTCACAGATCGTCTGTCCGGGCTTCTAGCGAAGAAAAGGTAAGAGGGAGAGATGGACAAGAAAGGACGGAACAAGCACTTCCGTGTAGCACTGACAGATCAACAAACAGCAAGTCAACTCATTAACACAGACCATTGCGCCAAGCAAGGGCAAGGCCGCAAATGCAATGGAATGGGTCAGAGACCGAGAGCCTCTTTTCCTAGTTTACAGCTAAATTTGGTGGAAGCGAAGATAAAAAGAAAAAGGAAAGAAAAAAAATGAAGAAAATAGAGTGAGGAGCAGACCCTGGACTGTCACAGGTTGGCCTTCCGAGCGAGCCTATCTTTGCTGTTTTCAAATTCGGTAGTCAAGCGAACGGCGCAAAGCGGAATTTGCGCATCAAAAGGAAGTTTAGGCGATTGAGCAGAGCCAGAAAGAAAAGTGGCTTTTCTTGTTCCCACGCAATGAAGTTCGCCCACAACCCCCAAATACACATGTGACACATAGACGCAGCAGCAGCTCAATGAAACTGCGAAGACAATCAGCGCCTTTGCTTGTTGGACGTGCGTCCTTGCGAGCTTGGCAGTGATTACGAACTCAGTTGACGAGCTCGGGCTAAGGTTTGCTCAGATCATACGGCAAAACCGACGATGAAAAAAGAGGCCGAAGTCCATATGTTTGTAATGCAATGACGGATCTCATCGAGGAAGCCAATTAAGCGCAATCCTTGAAAGCATACCGTATGACTGGCAAATAGGGTTTGAGAGCTTATGGCTCTGGAAGGTAAGCTCTATGATTTGTCACAGCCACCCGGACCCGAATGGAAGCCATCGAAGCATGCAAGGCTGTATGTACTGTACACACAATGCAGTGAGATCAAAGGACAATGGGCGTCAAAGAAACAATGCGATTCGGACTTCACAAAGGCCAGCAAAAGAAGGGCCGCGATTCTGTGTCCCGTGGACATTCCGTTCTTCCGATTGATCCCACCTTCGTTCGTGCCGACTGGCCTCATTTCAACCTCTCATATCATCACATTGTGTGTGGCTGTGTGATTGCGTTTGTGATTGCCAAGACAACAATGCTGACTCAACATGATTTGCTTGACGAATGACTTGAACGGTGAAGGCCGCAACAAGTCAATCAAAAGCTTCACAGATCGGCGCCGTTGTCGGATTAGCCGAATCAAAGATGTAGCGCGGCACGAATACTTTGCAGCCGTTCCGACGGAGCGGCAACCCCAATTAGACGAGACGACGCAGAGCTCATAGCAGTTTGGCGCAGTCAGCTCCGCTTTGCATTGACACGTCTTTGCGTTGCTTTGCTTCCATCACAATGTCTGTCGCCCCCCACGCCCGGTCGTAACAAAGGAGCGGAGAACGATCGTGCAGCACGGTCATCTGAAAACAACAATGCGGCGCGGCTCTCTTTGCTTCCAAGGCGAGCAAGGCGACGTGTGCCTGCATGAGACATTTTAGGTCTAAAAAAATTGCTTTACGAACCTGCACTTACTGCACTAACATCGAACACCCTGAGCAGTGCATTCAACAATCAGCAACACTGGCGGACACCGGAGGTCGCCCTACTCGCTATGAGGATTGCATTGATATGCCCACTACATGCATCTGCCTATTGTGCTCGACCTACCATACATATCATCATGACTTCAAATCAGTGGCAGCAACAGTGGCAGTAGGAGACTTGCCCTGCCCTGCGCAGTGGAGAAGCTCTACCTTCGCGTGGCATGATAACCGAGCTGCTCGCTTGCAATTGATGCAGGGAAAGAAGCGAAAATCGGTTTTCGATCCTTCCATTCCGGCAACACACTCAGGGAAGGCATTTGATCACTGTCAAAGCGAATTCGACCATGCTTCGAAATCTCCTCGAAACGGTCCCGTGTTTCTCATGCGTTCGCCAGTTGCAGATGAAGCGCTCGCTCTCCCTCTCAGGTTTATCTTGATGCGCTTCTGTCGCTCATCGAACTAGATGCCACGCGGCTGGAACCTTGCTGGGTGTGCTCAAAAATGTCGTGCTGTCAAGCCTTCTCTAGCACTTGGTCATGGTTGAATTACTCTCATTGCAAACCCGACGACATCGAGCCAAGGCTCAACGAAGGTGCGAGTCAAAGATAGCGAAGTTTCTCATTCCAACTCCGCCCTTTTTTCTGGTCCTTTGTTCTCAGAGCCACATGCAGGTGCGGGACCTGCGCGTGTTCCTGGTCACCGTCCAAATCGACAAAAATAAAATTAAAGACAGCCCTCTCGAAAGGCTGGCAAGCAGCAAATACGACAGGGTTCATCATCAATCTGCGGACGGGGGCAGCCGAGTTTGGGTTTGCCGTATCATCTAGGACGCTTCCAGCTTCAGACTTGCATCTGCAGCGCTGTGCCTGAATGAGCACGAAGAGATGATTGCAGGAAATCAACCGGCAACACAAGAACATCGTAGGGTGTTCTTATGCTTTGGTGAGCAACAGATCTGAACCAGAATCTCTGTAGCTCGATGGCGACCGTTTTGATGGTCAGCAGATGCCATTGCAATTGGCATCGGCCGACTCGGTGCGGTGCGGTGTAGAAGCTACTAGCTTCGATGTTTTCGCTCCCGAATTCACAGAACAATGCCGACCGATGTCCTTGCTTGCAGGTTCCTTGTTGTCGGGAACTAGACCAACGAGCAAGCAACATGTTCTAGACCCGCATAGTATTACCAACGTTGACCGGCGATTCGTGCTCTTCTTGAGATACCACTTTAGGTGCTCGACGCAACCAACAAATCATGTTCGGAGCTCGTTCCGGCTGCATGAAGTCATCCTTGCTGACAAGCTACATCTTGGCAATGGCGTCGTTCCAGACATCAACACAGGCGGTGACTTGAAGAAGGAGATAAGACGAGAAGAAAGTCTTGCTCCCATCGTACATTACTCGCCCATGATAGCGACGCGGTGATGCCGATCAGCTTCCTATCGCGTTCGCGAATGCCGATCATCCTCAACAGCATGCTTATACTCGGCCGCAGGTTCAAACAAAGCAGTCCATCTCCGTTTCAAATGGCGATTGACATGAAGTCATGATGGAGATTGATTTTGTACACCGCACGAGAAGGGCCAGGCTGGCTTCCAGCGGACATTGAATTGCAAGCCACTCGTACTTTACATTACAAGAGGTTACATCGGCTTCTGCGATCAGCCAGGACGAGGCCAAACGGTTCCATCGCCCCGATCGTACTCAGCTCCAGGGTATTCGTAGTGTGGCTTCTCCTCATCCGAGTCCTGATGCGCGCAAGCAAACAGAGTAGCAAGTAAAGTGGTCAGCAAGGCTCTAGCCTCGGAAGAGAGACAGAGATCTGCAACGTGAATGGGCGCAAAAAAGAGCATGAAGGCATGAAAAGCACTTTAGGCGGAGACTTGGCCGGGTACCATGAGTTCAAGAAGGAGCTTGAATGATCACGGATATACCTGTCAAGCCACTAACTTCCCTCTCGAAGATGTTCGTCCTTTTGCTGTTCTTAGGCGCACGTTTTCTTCGTCGACAGCGACGTATCAAGGCGTCGCAGTCGAAATCAGCCAAACGCTTTGCACGAGCCCTCGGCTAGCGTCTGTCGAGCTTGCTGAAGAAACTCGAGGTGCTATCGTAGTCGCGACACGGTACTTACAGGTTCAATGATTTGGCCGTCACCTTCGTATTCCTCGTCGATGGGTCTTGAGAGGTCCTCTGTCGATCTCGCTGCTTTTCGCGCTGTGTCGTTGTCCGACCCAGCCGCCTTGGGTCCGACTTTCATGTCTTTCATGAGTCGAGCGAGTTGCTCCTTCTTGCTTGTCTCACGCTTGGCATCCCGTTCTTTTGCCAGTCGTTCCAATTCTGGGCGGTAATCTTCGAGGTACTCTTGACGAGCTTCTGAGACGGCAGCTAGGAAGTCTTCCATACCATCACCAGTTACCGAGGACACACCAACCGCCTAAGAGCAGAATCATTGAACGAGAGATCAAGGTGGAGAAAGGTCAGCAATTCAGCTCTGCTACGGAATCTTCCGCACTTTTTTCCGGACTTATCTTCGACTTACCCTAAGGTTCTTGTAAAACTCATCGAGCACAAGGCTCATGCTATTCATGAGGCTGTTCATGTATCCCTGGCTTCCTTCCGCATCGAAGTTGCGCGCTCGCGAGCTTAGGCCTTGCTGCGTCACTGTGGAAGACGGGTCGGTTGCGTTGCCCGCCGCCAAGGCCTCTTGGAACTTTTCGAAATCTTGCATCCATTCCAGTGCGAACTGATGTGATTGGGCATCTGTCTTGTTGAATACGAGAATGAAGGGGAGCTTGGTCTTGTAGAGGATACTGCAAGCGTAAAGCATGTTGCTCATGAAGGTCGCCGGAGCCGTCGTTCGTGGAGTGTCGATGATGTAGGCTACTACGGTTGGCATGGAGCTGGCGAGAGCATCGGTGACGATAGAGCCGGATGCAGACCAAGTGAAGATCTCGATTTGACCAGGAGTATCCAGGACGATGTGGTCGACCTCTTTGGCTCGCTTTTCAAGAATGTTCAAGACCTGGTCGAACTTGGTCGTGAACAAGTTAAGTGCGGTCAAGATACCACCGTTGGGCCCAAGATTGTACTGTTCCATGACACGAGCATAGTCGACGGTATCTCGAATATCGACATTGGGCTCGTAGCCGAGGGTTCCGACCGCAGGATCGAGGTTGACCATGTAAGGTGCGGTTGTCTGCGAGGATGCAGATGCATCTGCCATGGCAGCATCACCGCTCGTAGAGGTTCCTGCTTGTTGTTCCTTTGCGTCTTGTTGCTCCTTGGCCTTTTCGTGTAGATGGTCATGAAGTGCTGCTGTGAAGGTGGACTTGCCCGAACCGGCCATGCCAATGACGATGATGGAGCTGGCCTTGGGAATCTCTGGCAGCAGGCCGAGGTGTGTGGATGCGCTGGTCGGTGCAGCAGGAGCCGCTGCCGGCGCTTTGGACCCTGAAGCAGCGGATGATGCCATATCGTTGTTGCGGATGGGGACTGGGATGGTGATGGTGTCATGGTTTGCAGGATGTTGCAAATGTTGCAGTGCGCAGTTCAAGAAAGGATAAAAAGTGCGGAAGACGGACATGAAAACCTCACGAAGAAACTCAAAAATGGCCAACCCACAAGAAAGTGGAGCAATTTTCAAAGTCAAAACGATGTTAGCGAGCAGCTTGTAACACGCTCAACTCGGTGCAAACTGAGCCAAAAAAAAGTCAAGAATGCCCTTTGAGACACACATGCAACACACACACACTCACCCACACATGCACACGCGCACAAGCCTTGGACACTTCATCCTTCTCATCAACTTTCTAACCTTTCCATCCGACCATCACTTTATCTTCTCGCCTCTCCACTCCTCGACCTCTCTTCCTTTCGCAATTACGGCTGAGTTCCGCCCACCTCTGCCTCAGCACCACCATAGCCCGCTCGATTCGTTCTCAGCTCCTTGCTTCTCGACCACAACATCTACAGCAGTAGATCTCTCGTACAGCCTCTAGATACCCACAAGATATCCCGCATCATACCCGCTCACAAGCACCTTTAGCAAGCATTTCCAGCTGATCGCGCTCGATCTCTTCTCTGTCAAGCTCAAGCTCGTTCACCGCTCATCCTTCGGCTCTCTTACAAACTTGCCTGCACAGGCCTACACCGAGTCTTTGGCGGTCACTCAGGATCCACTGGGCCTTCCGCAGCATCGGCAGTTGACATTCTGCTTCCGTAAGAATGTCATCCCGCAACTCTGCGCGCGGGGCGCCGCGTAGATCGCCACGTCTCAGCGGAAGGTCACAGACACCAGAGACCCGCAACCTATTCATGGCATCCACCCCTTCCCGCAGAGCTCCTTCCTCCGACCTTATCGAGCAAATGACACCTTCAGCCGCATCTTTCCGCTCTCGTCCACTCCAAGCCCTCGCTGGCGGCTCCATAAGCTCGAGCGTAAAGCAAGAGGAGGCTTCCACCAGCTACTACGTCCGAGAGCCCTCCTTCCAGAACAGCGCAGTCAGTCCTCCACCGTACCAACCTTCCATTCTTCGTGGAGACCAGAGAGGTTTCAACGACGGCCAAGTCGCCAACTACTCGCACAGCGCATCTCTCTCCATCATTTCCAGCGGTAGTGATCTTACCGACTATGTGCAAGAGGAACGCGAAATGGCTCAGCTGCGGAATCAAGCTGCCAATCGCCCCTCCGCCGTTGCAGACCAGGAGAGACCAACACAGGCGCGTAGAACTTCTGGCCAGCGAAAAGGCCGATTGTCCATCGAGGACAGGGCGTATCGACCTGGCACCGATGTCGAAGATGAAGTGGACGATGACGACTTGCCGTCTCCCACGAGACCGAAGAGGAAGGGCAGAAACTCTGGCTCTAACGGAGCATGGGAGAAGGGCAAGAAAGACAATATTCTCTGGATGAAGAGCACCTCTAAGAAAGGTCGACGTAGAAAGAGCGGTGACAACGTCAGGAACGGAAGTGGCGATCCCGATGAAGAGGACAACGTCGCAGAGGAGGCCGAAGATGACCCGGGAGCAGCTAGCGGCAAAGAGACCCGCTTTGATGATGGATCAGAATCCGAGTCGGGGATCGACAGTTCAGACGATGCACGAGCCGCAGCCCTCGTCGACAAGCGTGCTGATCGTACCGCGTTGCAATCAACAAAAGACCCTTCCACTGGTACCGAAAGCAGCCGTCTCGGCTCGCTACTGAACGATTTCCTCGCCAGTGTTGCCGAGAAGGGCTTCTACATCCTCAAGTGGGTAGCTTTGAACATACCACTTGCACTCAAAGGCATGCTTCTTATGT
Organism: Pseudozyma tsukubaensis; assembly: GCA_001736125.1. Classification (NCBI taxonomy): domain Eukaryota; kingdom Fungi; phylum Basidiomycota; class Ustilaginomycetes; order Ustilaginales; family Ustilaginaceae; genus Pseudozyma; species Pseudozyma tsukubaensis. The sequence continues at coordinate 25,122 of MAIP01000125.1, read as the reverse complement.
TCCTGCTCGCCTACCTGCTTCCCATCATTGCCAGAAGCGGCATTGGACATGGTCTGAGTGACATGGTACCATCGTTCTCGTGGCCCAACACCGGTTCCTACCCCTCAGAACTGGATCTCCCTCACCAATCTACTGCGCATCTCGATCGCGAGAATCAGCGACTGCGCTTCGAGATTCGTTCCCTCACCTCGCGGCTCGACGCTCTATCGTCCTCAATCGAGTCTCAGATCGCCTCCCAGCTCCAATCGGCCTCTGCCAAGATCCAAGCTGATGCTGATGCACGCAAAGATGCAGAGCTGTCACGTCTCACCGCTTCGACCAGACGTCAGGTTTCGCGACTCGCCCAGGACGAATTGAAGTCGATTCAAGAAACGGTCTCGAACAATGTCGAAGTCATGCTTCGCGATCTCGACAAGAAGGTCCATACCCAGCTCAAACAGCGGGCCGAAGATACTGAAGGACGATTCCTCGGCCAACTCGATCAGGAGATCAAGAAGGTCTCCAAATATGCCAATGACGAAGTCAATGCTCGACTCAAACAGTCTTTCGATGAGACCTTCTTGAGCGAACTCATCGACAATAAGCTGGAAACCTATTCAAGGGACAGGACGGGGAGAATCGACTATGCAGCAGTGACGAGTGGCGCTTGGGTCGTTGAAGATGGTACAGTGCACCGAGGTTACAGGACCAATAGCGTTTGGAACGTCAAGGCGTTCTTGGCACAGGGCAGGAAAGTGCCCATTGGAGATCCAATCAAAGCCATTACGCCAGGTGCGGCATTGGGCCAAGACAATTGTTGGATGACGGGATGGGATTCGATGTTGCAAGTCCAACTCGCTGAACCCAAGGTGGTAGACGAAGTTGTACTCGAGCACCCCCTGCCTGGAATGGTACGCACTGCACCACGCCGAGTCATCGTTTGGGGCATTGTCGACCCATCCGATCGCCAATACTACCTCCAATACCGACGATCTAAAGCGGCCACGCAGGAAGAATACCTCCAGCAACTCCTGCCCCAACCTTTCTACAACGCTGTGCCCACAGAGTACAAGCAGAAAGAGGAAGCAACGCCGTTGGTGTTGGCCTTCTTCGAGTTCAAAGCCAACGGCTCGACACTGCAGAGATTCAACACTACGGAAGAGGCCAGGTTCTATCCGCATGGAGTAGAAGCGGTCAGGTGGCAGTTTATCGACGGTTGGGCTAAGAATCCTCCTCTCTGTGTGCATAGGGTTAGGGTTCACGGTAGCGAATGGCCGGTGTTTGCTCAGAAGGAGGAAGATTAGGTCTCTCGAGAAGTCAGTCGCTTTATGAAACCACCTCGTCTTCACATTACGTTAGAATGATACCAAATGCTAAGGACGTTGTCCGCTCTGCGACTTTCGAGCCTTAAGGTTGTGATTCGCACACCAGATCTGGAAGAAGACGCTCCCTCCACGAGCACACATGATCTCTTGTTCGCCAACAAGTGACCAACTCTTGAACATCAGCAAAAGTTTTCGCTTTTCCATTCATGAGCCAGGCGCTTCATGCACACCTTGTGGCAATCTACGCCTTTTCAGCATTCACTTGAACGTTCGACCCTACCGAAGCCCTTACTTGCTTGTCGTCCTTCCACACATGATCCTTTCCCCCTCTAGTCGCACACACTCGAAACTCAACCTTGACAGCAACCAAAAGGGAAAAGAAGGAAACTTTCGCATTGAATGGAACGAAACTTTATATCTGTGAATGCCAGTGTAGGAATCAACGAGTCCTTCGCTTTAGAGAACCTCATCGGCGTAAGGCAAGACGTGAACGTCACCTACAGCCACCGTAGTAGGCTTGCTCTTGAGCAACTTCTCCGCAACCTTGCTCAAACTCTCACCCTTGACGCCCTCGAGAGCTGCGAAGGCTTCTTCCAACGTGGCGACTTTGCCGGATTCGAGGAGTTGGGCGCTAACGAGTTCGTGGCTGGCGGTCCTGTTTTCGAGGATAGTAGCGCGTTCGAATTTAGCCTTTGCGACCGCGGCTTGGATGGTTTCGGACTTGAGGCCTCCAGCTACGTTCTTGAGTGCCTGTGCGACCTTGGATGCTGCGTCCTGAACGGAGGCGGTAGGGGCGGAGATGTGGGCGCCGAAGATGCCCGAGTCCGAGAAGGTGAGGTTGAAAGCGGAAGCCTTGGCGCCAACGACGGAATCGGCGATTTGGGAGAGGGGAGAAACACCGTTGCTCCACTTGACGCTAGATTCGCCTCCGAGCAAAGCACGAAGGACAGCCAAGTTGGCACTAGCAGCAGCATCTTGGTGACCGGCACCTTCGAAGGCGATGAAGAAGTGGCCGTGAGCGGCACGGGTGTTCTCCAACCCATGGGGGGCGGAGAAAGCTACGCGCTGTTCACCACCAAAGTACTTGGCAGCGGTGCTCTGAACCGAAGCGCTACCAGCAAGATCACCAAAGTGCGCCGAAACGAGCTGGTTAAGCTTACCCGACTCGATGCCGGAACCGAGAACGGCGATGTTGTTCTTTGCGAAAGCGGCTTTGGCAAAGTCGACGGTCTGACGGTGGCTGACGGGGCTGGAAGGCGAAGCGAAGAGCGAGTGACCGAGGCTACGTTGACGGTAAGCGGTTTGGAGAAGGCTATCGTAACCGAGAACAGTAGGGTTGGACTGCGCCTGAGCATGTTCGCTCTGAACCTGGGGCAAAACTTCCTCGTTGAATTCGTGAGCAGCAAACTTGCTCTTGGTCAAAACATCGCCCAACACCTCGACGAAGAACTCCTCATCGCCACGCAAGAATTCGGCGGTAAGCAAAAGGTGCTCCTTGGTCAAAGCGGTGGAGAGAACACCACCGTAGAATTCGGCTTCGCGAACCAAACGCAAAGCGGAACGCTTCTGGTTCGACTTGAAGAGGTAATTCTTCAAAACGTGAGCAACACCGGGAGCAGACTCGTAGCGAGAACCAGCCTTGATGGCAACGGTGACGGTGGAAGTCAATGCACCATCGTCGGCAGCGGCGGTGTTGATGCCGGAAGCGTTGGCGGTGGTGAAGCTGCGCTGGGCGGTGCGCTGGTTGGCAGCACGAAGAGCGCTTCGAACGGGAGCGGCGGAACGAGCGAACGACATGTCGATGCAGGTGACGAAAAGAGGTGGGGGACGAAAGGTGGTGACGAAGGGGGATAGGTGAGGAGAAAGGAGGAAAAAAGAGGATCGCGACGAAGAGATATCGACACCGTTCTGAGATTGGAGCTTTGCAAGCCTGGAAGATTGGTTGACTTTGGCTGGCTGAGAGAGAGCGAGCGAGCGTTGAGCGACGGCAGAGACAGAGGGCACAGCACGTCTCGACCGATACGCTTCCTTGCAGTGTGTGCGTGCCAGCCCGGCCACTCTCTCTCTCTCTCTCTCTCAAGCTCGAGCCAAAGATTCCGGATCGGACTGCTTCTCTCTCTCTCAATCAACCCTGGTTCTTCTCACACATGAAAGAGTCTGTGCAGCCTGTGATCCTTTTTTTCTGCCACAGGACACTGCGTGATTTGAAATCAGTTCCCACACGGCAGGCAGGAGAAGGTTGAATTTTGTAGTCAACTGCCCCGCCTGGGAATTAAAAAATGGCAACCCGATCACGGAACCGTTTCAGCCCGAAGCCGTCCGCTGCCCTGCCTGTGTCAACTTTGCAATTTTCGCAATTTCGAAACTCCGTACGAGAGGCAGATTGAATTCTCTATGCCGGTCGAATGTGTGAGTGCAGAAAGCTAACATCTTGATGGAACGCGATTCGCTTGAAGCGGCAAACGGCGACTCGCCCAGACTCAGAGTCTCAAACATGACACGCTGCTGCATCGATCTTCGTTCGGACTGCGAATGTCCAAACAGGCTTCGACGACGATTAACGTAGAAACTATTGATCTCACACCTCTTGCCAGCGACACTGCATCGTGTGACGCTGTGCACGAGATCCATTGGTGATCAACGTCATTGACAGGCTCTGAAAGCAACAAGAAGGAGAACGACTTGCCACGAGTGTGCCAAGGGTTTTCGAAACGAGCTGCACGTATCGACAAGCAGCATCATCGTGTATGCATCTTTGGCTCGGCACCCTTGAGCCGGCGAAATTCGAAGAGTAAAAATCGCGCGCTTGCTGACGGCGAGAAAGGTTGCATTTTTGGCAAAATCTTACGTGAGGCGCGTGTGAGTGTGTGTTTGAATAATATCGAAATGTAAAGTGTGTTGTTTCCGGCAAGCGAAGTGTGAACCCTTGTCACCGATTCACACGATTCGTAGAAGCGGAACTAGCTCATCCTTACCGTTTGCCTTGCGACCACAACCATTGCCTTTTCGGTCGACATCGGTACTCAGCAACTCGATCGCGATAGACTTGGGACCCCTTGCTCCAGGACCACAGCACAGCAGCACACTCTACTACAACAGAACGACTCACTTTCGGTGTGCTTATTGATTTCTCAAGTACGCTTTCATAGCTGCAACCGCAGAAACGATTAGGCTGCCTGCCCTCCGTAAAAGCCCTTGCACGATAGCACTCTCTCTTCAAGCATCTCGTACTCTCATTATCAGCACTGTCGTCGGCAGTCCCAGAGCAGCTCAGCTTAGCATAATACCATAATGGCCGCCTTCGCCAACGCCACTGTTGCCACGGCTGGGCTCACCAAGCTCAATCAGACACCATTCTACTTCCAAGCCCAGCCCACCGTTCTCCCAGGCATCTCCGACAAGTACCTCTCGCTAGCGCTGCCCATCCTCGTCTACTGGGTCGCATCGCTTTTCTACCACACGCTTGATAACCTGCAGCTTCCCTTCACAGAGAAGTATCGACTGCACGAGCCGGAAGAAGTCACAAAACGCAATCGTGTCAGCGTCACACGAGTCATTGTCATGGTGGTCGTCCAGCAGATCATTCAGACATGCCTCGGCTTGCTCGCACTCGATGATGACTCGGTAGGACTCAAGCAGACTTTCGCCGACCACCCCGCGAAAATCCTCGACATTGCCTCCTTCTTGCGTTCCGCCACTGCAAAGCTTCTTGGCCCTTCACTGGAACCAACGGCTACAAAGCTGCTCTTTGGCAGTCAAGACGGCATCTCGGCCGCATGGTGGCTCTATTGGTGGGGTATTCCTGTCGCTCAGTTCTGGACCGCCTTCTTCGTCATGGACGCTTGGCAGTATTGCCTTCACCGACTCTTCCATGAGAGTCGCTTCCTCTACCGTCATTTCCATTCGCATCACCACCGCCTTTACGTGCCGTACGCCTTCGGTGCGCTCTACAACCACCCAGTCGAAGGTCTGCTGCTTGATTCGGCAGGAGCGGCCATTTCGCATGCTGCTGCCATGATGACTGTTCGCCAGAGCATTCTCCTCTTTTCATTCTCAACGGCAAAGACAGTAGCGGATCACGGCGGATACGCCTTCCCTTGGTACTTGGATCCCCTGCATCTCATCTTCCCCAACTGCGCCGAGTATCACGATGTGCACCACCAAATGACGGGTTTGCGGTACAACTACTCGCAGCCTTTCTTTGTCCACTTTGATGTGCTTTTCGGTACACGCATCTCGACTGAGAAGTTCCAAAAGATGAAGAAGCTGGCAGAGACAAAGCGGGCGGCTGAGAAGCAGAAGAAGCTGGATAAAACGAATGATGGGGTAGCAAATGGTGTGGTAGCGGAAGAGCTTAAGGGTAAAGATGCTTCGCCGGCAGAGATCGTGGATAAGACAAGGAATCTTTTTGTTACCACGGACAAGAAGGAGTATGCTGCCAAGGCTGGGTCGTCGACTTGAGCCCGAACGAGCAACTCCTCTCTGCTGCACATCGCACATCCTTGGATCACCCCATTTGGTTCCGCTTCATAAGCGCTTCCCAAGTGCTGTCCATTCTTTTACATCTGTATACCCCGCATCTTTATCGTGAGACGAGATTCGCTCTGTAATTCAAGCTACTTTATTCGCTTCTGATGCCGTGTCCGTACCTCGCCGCTTCATCTGAGCGAGCTTCAAAGGCCTTACTGTCTCGTTACGGGACAAGTCTGGTTAGTGGTGATGCCACGGATCATCCACCGTGCGGAGAGCGCGCAGTGTTGGTCTCGAAGCTTGTAGGCGAGTAAGGCTGAGCATTTTCGACACACGAGCCAAATTTCAGTTCAACCGAGCCCTTGAAACTGCGCTTTTCATGCACGGTCAATCCGACCCTCTTGCAGCTTCTCTCCTCTCCACATCTCTTCACAACTACTAGCCCGCCGACCATCTTGACGCAGCAAGACCTGGGCAGCGACTTCGATACTGACAATGGCGGACACTTCAGCATCTCACACCAATGGCGCCTCGGCCTCGGCTGCTGCTGATGAGCAAAAGCCCAAGGTGCAAATTGTAGGCGAGCTTCCGCCGGCACCTACCATGTCTGCAAAGGACCGCGCAGCTGCGAACGGCGATTCGGACTCAGAGGACGACAAAGACCATCGCAATGCTGCAGATGAGGAAGAAGATCCGCAGACGGAAGATGAAGCTGGTCCTTCCTCGGCTGCTGACGAGCCGGAGCCGGCGAATAATGGTATCACGAGAGGTATCGTTCAGTATGGTTCTGTGCGCGTCGATCACAGCGGTGCATCCAACGGCGGCGATGCTGCGAACGAGCCGCCCACTGAAGAGATTCCCGACGACTCTGAGCTGTTGCTTCATTACCCGGACGACGAAGAAGTGCTTGATCTCGGTCACTTGCGTCTCACCACCACCAAGCGACTTGGTCTGCAACGGTTCGCTCCCTCCCTGAAACGACTTTGTCTTCGTCAAAACCTTCTCACCAAGATTCGTTCCAAAGACATTGGCATCTTGACCGAACTCGAGGATCTTGATCTGTACGACAACAGTATCGAAAAGATCTCTGGGTTGGATGACCTCACAAAACTCGAATCGTTAGATCTTTCGTTCAACAACATCCACCACATTTCCAACGTTTCCCACCTTAGCCAATGCAAGACCATCTACTTTGTCCAGAACAAAATCTCTCGTGTTCGCACAGACGACCTTCGCGGACCCATCGCTTCCTCCCTCGAATCCCTTGAACTCGGTGGAAACCGTCTACGCTCCATTGAAAACATTGACCATCTTTCCAACCTAACCCAACTTTGGCTCGGTAAAAACAAGATCACATCCCTCGCCGGTCTCGCCGCCCTCACCAACCTACGCGTACTCAGCATCCAGTCCAATCGCATCACTAAACTCGAAGGTCTCGAAACGCTCGTCAACCTTGAGGAGCTCTACCTCTCGCATAATGGCTTGACAAAGTTGGAAGGTCTGGAGAAGAATGTCAAGTTGACAACGTTGGACGTGGGAGCGAATATGATTGAGAAGGTGGAGAACGTGGAGCATTTGGAGAAGTTGGAAGAGTTTTGGGCGAATGATAACAAGATTAGCGATTTGAATGATCTGGATAAGTATTTGGGGCCGAATAAGATGCCGGCGTTGGAAACGGTTTATTTGGAAGGGAATCCGGCGCAGAAGAAAGAGGGTCCGGCGTATAGGAGGAAGGTCAAGTTGTTGTTGCCTCAGTTGAAGCAGATTGATGCTACGTTCATTCGTTGAGTCGGAGGAGGAGGAGTGACACACAATACTCCTTCCATAGCGTACAAAAGGGACGCTCTTCTGGTGAGCCGGCCGAGGCTCGGCGCTGCTGCCGCCTCCAAAGGATACACGACAAGCTTTTCGACGACGCAGAGTTGCAGGCTACTTGAATTCGAGACGATACGAGGAAAGGATGCAGATTGATTGACTTCACGTTGTATCGCTTCGTCTCCCGAGCAGAGTCCTGAAGGCAAGCTTGTCGTCCGCCAAACCAAAGCAACGAGGCGGGGCATGCAAGACCAACAGCCGCGGGTCTAGAACCGCTACGTTTGTATCCAGCTTTCGAATCTCAGGCACTCCCAAGCTGACTCGGACAAAACCAGCCCTTTGTATCGCAGCTGACTGCTCGCAAAATTCATGCTCATGAGGCTCCGCTCTACAGAGGTGCCTCTGTGTATGTGTATGCGTGTCTCTTTCTTGTAGAACGCAGAGGGGAAGTCGGGTCAGAGGTTTGGCACGTGTGTCAACAATGCTCGCGAGCTCCTTGGGGGATTTCAAGAATCTCGATTACACTTCTCCGCAGTCCTTGAGGAGCACGTTTCCTCACCAGAAGACAAAAGCTATGCTTTGAGACAACGGAAAAGGTGCATTTCTATGGCGTGGTCCAAACTTTGACTGTCCCATCAGCCGAAGCTGTTACCACCTCCGTTGTACTGCTTGGATCGGGATTACATTCTACCCACAGAACCGGCTTCTTATGAGCCCTATCTTCCGCTTCTCCTCCTTGGTGCGACGGTCCAACGTCCACTCGTTCGGCAGAGACCATATCCCACCCGACCAATTTTCCTTCTTCGTCTCCCATGATGACTCCGTCTTCTTCGTTGGTGAGGACGGCTTTGCAGCGGTACGATTGGTGTTTGTGGCCCTTGTAGCTCTGAAGAAGTGTTCCATCGCGGGTGTCGAGCAGTCTGACGGTAGAGTCGAGGGTAGAGACGAGTACGCTCGTGCCGAGTCGAGAGGGCGAGACGGAGGTGATGGGGGCAGGAAATGTGTCTGCTCGCAACTGGCCTGAGCGGAGGTCGTAGCATCGGAGCACACCGTCTACGGAGCCGGAGTAGATCGTGTCGTCTCTAACAACGATCGATGTGATGGCGTCCTTGGCTTCCTTCATCTCCATGATAGGCCTCCAAGCGCCCTGCGCTCTCAAATCGAACACTCGAACCACTCCATCAAACCCTCCAACGACTACTACACTTCCATCTCCATCCTTCCCACCAAACCTTACATCGTTCACCTTCCCCATAAACCCGCCAAACCTCCTCACCACCGTCCCGCTAACCACGTCCCACACGAATACACTCTTATCCGCTCCACCCAAAACAAACCTCGAGTTGTCCTTCGATACATCCAATGCCAGAACTTCGTAATTGTGCTCCGTATACGTCTTGACAGGCTCCCCCGAAGAGCTTGCATTCCAGAGTCGAACAGTACGATCAGAACCACCCGTCAGAAGATATCGCCCAGTCGAGTTATAGCGCACCACGTTGACAGGTCCCTTATGAGCGTTCTGAAAGGTGCAAGAGAGGGAAGTGGGAAGTTTGACTGAGCTCGAGAGCGAAACGACGTGACGTGGCGGGGTTGAAGGGGAACGATGCTCACCTCGAGAAGAGTTGCTGGGTGGGTCAGCGTTGAGTGCGCGAGCGAACCATTTGCCGATCTTACTTGATTGACTAGCTCCTTCTTTCTCCGAGGAAGACGATGAGGTTGATGACGTGGTGTGAGGCAAAGGCTTGGAGATGGTCGACGGATCCAGCCCATTGGCACGCTGACTCCTCTCCCAATCCGAATCCATCTCCCACTTTCCCAAAGCATGCTTCAGAATCGCTTCGAACCTCAACCTCCTCGCTGTGTCCTTTCGAGCCTCTTCCATCTCTCCTCCCTCTTTCCCTTTCATCTTCTCTTTGCTCTCGTCGACATCGTATGCCAACGGCAACCCAACCTCATCCTCTCCCTCGCCGAAGTTGACCAATCTGAACTCGTCTTCAGCTAGCCCAATATACGCTCTCGCCGCTTTCTCATCCGCTACCGTCGTTCCCTTTTCCTTTCCGCTCAAAGCAGCTCGGAATTTGGCCTCGGCGGTCCTTCGCGCAGCCACCGTTTTCTCCCTTGCCGACCTTTGCGGTGGTCCATTCAATGAAGACGCCAGATCGGCCTGATTTGACGAAGACGCAAGTTGCTTCTCCACCGCATGCGCAGGAATCAAGATGAATGATCGAGTGTGCAACAGATGTGGCGAAGTCGAAAGAACCGCACGAGGCAAGGAGTTGAGGAGGCACAGTTCGTTCGTCGAAACTGCGAATCGGATGGAGATCGATTGAAGCGTGTCTGTTTTGCGTAGCCAATACTGTCGCGTTGAGCCGTCGCCTGGGCGAGACGCTGATGGGCCGGCGGAAGGGGTAGTATCGTCGGTGTTGTGGGGGTCTACCTTTCGGCGGTACGAGGAGAGCGTAGAAGCGGAAGAATCCGAGGTCGAATTCGCATCGAGAACGGGCGGAGGGGTGTTAATGCCGGAAGAAGAAGCCGAAGCATTCTGTGGAGCCATATCGACTTCTGCCTCAGCAGCCGACTTTGACCCTTGTCTTGATAATAACGATGGCCTGCCTCCAACTTTCTTTTCTTTGCTCGGCCGCTTCTTCTCCCTTCTCTCCCTTCTCTCCTCTTCTTCTTCGGCTTCCTCTTCGCTATCGTCCAGAACGAAAGTCTCATTGCTCTTCTTACCTGCCTCTACTGTTGCTCCTGTCGCTTCAGCGTACGGCGGTGGCGGCGCCTCTCCATCCAAAACCGACTCGGCATCAAACACCACCTGTCCCACACGAGTGACATCCGCCCTAGGCCCCTTCCTGAACGCCGCCTTTGCATCCTCGCAAATCGGACAAAACGTCGCCAGCCTCGCATTTGCCGCCAAACAGTTCCCACATACCGGACGATTGCAACAAGAATGGATAAAGACCTCGGAGGCTTTCACGTTGGTCGGAATGGTCGATGAGCATCCTAGACAGAGTTGACTCTGCATTCTGTTTCCTCTCGCTACTTTTGACTGATGTTGTTCGACCGAGCTATCGTAGTTCCTCGGGCTCTATGTGCTTCACGATAAAGGAAGGTGTAGGTGGTATGGTGTCGGGAAGGAAGTTGAAGGCATAGCTTGTGGCGCAAGGTAGCGCAGCGGAATTCAGGGTCCTGACACACGCACATGCAGCCTCGCGCGCAAGATAGCCAAAAAAAGGCGCGTCAAAAAGAAAGCTCAAGGTGGAGGCTTCTCATCGCCGATTTCGTTCATCACAGAACCAAATCACATCAACTTCTGAGACGGCCGTACGAAATCGGACCCGTTGGCGAGACGCGAGTGGCTCAAACTTTGTCGTGGGGGGACTTTGCGACTGCGGGGCACCCACATTCCGTCTCCCTTCTCGCGCTCTTTGCAGCCGCACTGTTAATCGTTTCTCCTCATAACAACGGTTGCAACCCCACAAAAAAAAGCGCAACACCGCTCAACGCTCTCGACCCCCTTTCGCTCGCACTTTTTGTGGGGGAGCAGTAACGTTCGGTAGACAGATTCCGAGAAAACGACTGTCGTCTCCTTGGATTTTTTGGCGAGGTGGCTGCGCGCGTGGAGAGGTTGCCGGGGTGAGTTTGACCGAGTCTCTGCCGCCAAGGCTACACTGACTTGGCGTCGTTCATGGCCCCCGCACTCTCCCTCCATGATGGCTCGGTTGTGCCGAAAAGGTCAGCGCTGCAAGAAAGCGAGATGGCTGCGATAAGCGGTAGTCGCTTCGGGCTGCACGAGATCGTCTGCCCGATCCTGTAACGATGTAAATTGTTCACGTTTGCAAGAAAGACGATCTGTCGAACAGCGAGAGGAGCGGTGAGTATCGTGACGTAGCGAAAACGAAAGCAGTAGTCTGGCAAGAGTGGCCGATGGTCCTGCGATTCGAGCGGACTGAGCATCTCGAAACCACAGATTCGAACCACGTCCGCATTGGAAGCTGTAGCCGAACTTCTCGCAAGGAGCAATCTCGGCGCAATGTTTTATGACACACGCGATCCGCTGCGTAAAGAATCATTCGAAAAATTGACCGTTCACCTTTCGACTGACAGCAGGCGGACCGCGAAGAATTCTCCGCGGCGCTTGAGCTGGGTTCGAAAACTTGACGTCGTTTTGCTGCTTCAACGGTCGAATTTCAAATCCTTCCTCATAGACATCGTTTAATCAACGTCGGGCGTTCTCACTTGACATGATGTTGGACTATGGGTGCTCTTAGAGGCGTTCCGCCAGTTAGGACGCTACTGTACCTGATAGTGAGATTGTCAATGCGAGAAGACTGACTAGCAAGTTGTTTCAAGACTATTCAAGATGATGGGGATCGCGGTTCGTCGCCACATGCAGCCGGTGAGTTTTGGATGCAAGACGGAGGGATCTCGGAGAGATTTAGAGCTCGCTTAGACGTTGGCGCGCCATTGCTTTTTTTGCTGCAGCGACCAATGCCAAAAGTTTAACCATGGCAACTCAGCTGGATGCTAGCCTCGTGTGCTGTAGTGGCTTGTTGTTGCTTCTGAACTCGATGCTCCTGATCGGTCGCTCGATGCCTCTCGAACGTTTTGCGTCCTTCGCTGCAAGTATGCGTAAGGGAATGCGGGGGCCGTTGGTGGGCTGTGAACAACGATGCCGTCACCTTGCAAGTGAAGTTTGATATGAAGACCCCTGATTGGAGGTCAGACCCTACATTGATGCAATGCGCAGTGAAGGAAGAAGCAAGAAAGGATGAGGCTCACCGTTGGATTCCGAAGGGTAATTACGAGACTGTCTGTCATAGGCTCATCGAAAGGAAGCCGAAATCTTATGCTACAATTGCTCGTGACCCTTGCAGCTCGCCGGTGGGCGTTGACTGTGACTTTTGGGAAGGTGAACAATGGCAAGTACACAAGGTCACGATGCCGAGGCAGCCTGGAAAGGAGCAAGGCATTCACTTCTTGCCAGAACAGCCATGGCAGAGACGGGCTTCACATCACCTTGGTAGAGCGCAAAGCGAGCAATTCGATTGAGAGGCTCGCTTCTGTCGGCCAAGCCGAACTTGCTCCAAGCGCGTCACTCCAGCTGGAGGAGCAGGCGGGAAATTTCTAGCAACGGAAGATCATGTCAAGTGACCGGTGTACTGCATAGACCGAAAGTCCGCCTGTCTGTTACAGCCATTTCTTTGACCATTGACTGTCTGCATTAAGCGAGTCCTCCGCTCCTCCGCTTTTGTGATGTCCCAAAACCCCACGCTGCATCTTTCCCTCGAAAGCCCTCCTCTCGGTTGCAGTGCAGAAGATCGGTTCAATGCCTCGAGTTCGTTTCTTTTTGGCTATTGTCGTCTGCAAGGGTAACCCCGACTGACGACTCACTGCTTTGTGGTGGTTGTATAGCATCATCACACCGCCGCTCCCCCGCTTTTGTAGACTGAGCTCGACTGCCACTGCACGTCCACTCATCTCTCCCAAAGAGCTAGAAGATGTGTAGTGAAATGACCGACCGCATGCCTTCTCATTCGTCGGTTGGTCCGCTCCTCTCTAGCCATCGGATCATCCGACCCTGTCCGGTGCACTTGACTTTGCTTGTTGAGGTGGATTATAAGTAGTCAACGTTCCTTCGTTGTTGCTCTTTGCCTTCCACCTCAATCCTTTCTCCTTGCCCCGCCTCCACCGTCTCACCGCCCCTCCTCCTCTCCTCCGACATCGTTCTGGGCCGCGACCACCACAACACATCCCGGTCGTCACATCTCAGCTGGCACGCGCATCTCGGGTCATACGCAACATCGTAGCATACAGCAATCATGGGCGGCGCAGTTCCAGCAGGATCGCCTAACGGCGTCACAGTGGGCGAAACCAAGCTCCTATCTAAAGCCAACGTTCGTCCCATCTTCTTCTGCTCCCTCGCAGTAGTCGGTGCCATTCTCTACGGTTACGATGGTACCTACTTCACTGGTATCCTCGAAATGAACAAGTTCAAGCGCGACTTTGGTTCTCCGAACGCACAGGGCGTCTACGACATCAGCTCCGGTGACAAGTCTCTCTACGCTTCCATCGTTCAGGTCGGTGAGATCGTCGGTTCGCTTATTGCCGCTCCTTTGGGTGACTACATCGGTCGTCGCGGAAGTTTCTTCGGTGCATGCTCGCTCGTCACTCTCGGTGTCATTCTTCAGCTCATCCTCGTCGGTTCGAAGGCCCTTCTTACGATCGGCCGAATGGTTCTCGGTGCAGGTGTTGGTGTTCTTTCGAATTGCACGCCTCTCTACCTTTCGGAAATCGCTCCTACCGCCATTCGTGGTGCTATCGTCTCGTCATGGCAGCTCATGCTTGCTATCGGCCAAGTCATCGGTGCCTGTATCGCTCAAGGAACCAAGAACATCGACTCAACATGGTCCTACCGCATCCCCATCATTTTCAACCTGGTCTTCGTTGCCATTCTCTTTGGTGCGCAGTTCATTATTCCCGAATCGCCACGATGGCTCATTCAGAAGAACCGCGATGAAAAGGCTCTGGCTGCTCTCAAGCGCGTCAACAAAGGTCAACCCGAAGACTGTCGCGAACAGGTCATCGCTCTCGAGTACAAGGCTTTCCGTCAGGCACGTCAGGATGAACTCGAGCTTTCGGGTGAAGGTGGCTGGAAGACGCTCATGCACGGTGTGGAGCTCCGCAAGTTTGCTTGTGTTCTTGGTATCTTGATTGGCCAGCAGATTGGTGGTGTTCAGTTCATCTTTTCGTACACTGTCACCTTCATGACTGCCGTTGGACTCAAGGACGCCTTCATCATCACCATTATCGTTGATGTCATCGAGGTAGTTGGTGTACTGTGCTCGTTCCTCCTCGTCAACCGATTCGGCCGCCGTACTTTGATCCTATGGACTTCGATTCCCATGTTCATCGCGCTTTTCGTTGTCGCTGGTATCGGTACAAAGGGTCTCCCTCCTCAAGGCTTTTCGCTTCCTTATCCCGGCGTCATCAGCGAAGTCGAAGGTCGTGTCATTGCCGCCATGATCTGCATCTACGTCTTCTTCTTCAACCTCGCTTGGGGACCCCTCGCATGGGTGGTGGCTTCCGAGCTTGCAGTAGGAAAGAACAGGAGCAAGATCATGTCGGTCGGTACGGCTTGTTTCTGGGTCATTGCATGGGCTGTGACTTTTACGCTTCCATACTTGTTCTACAACGCAAATCTCGGAGCGCAAATTGGTTGGATTTACGGCGTGGGCACGCTCATCGCGATGACCTTTGTCTACTTTTACATCCCCGAAACCTTCGGCCGCTCGCTTGAGGAGATCAACGAGATGCTCGAGGCCGGTGTCCCCACACGCAAGTGGACTACCTACATGACCAACCAGGAGCGTCTGCTGATTGATCAGAGTTGTCACATTGACGATGACTCGGCTCTTAGTACCGACCCCACCGACCTTTCGCCTGTTGCTTCCAACGGTGACGATAAGAAGGTCGATGCTAAGCTTAGGACGCAAGATCGTAACCCGACGCGGTTGGGTACGGCTGACGTTGAGTCGGCGTAAATTTGCATCTCTTTAAGTTCCCTTGATACGACCATTGTATTCCTAGTCATGCTTCATCTCGCATACAACTTAGTGACATTCACGCAGAAGAGGCACGAATTTGTGATTTTTGAACCGGCAATGAATGCGTGCTTTTGATTACAAGACAGAGCTAAGTACGGCATTCAGTCGGAGTCAGAGTCGGAATTGAGGTCGGCTGCAAAGCTGGCTAGTGACGATTTGAACGTCTTCTGCACACGTGAGGGAGAGAAAGTGGGTGGTGGGTGGTGGTGAGTAAAGGTGTTTAGGCGGTGTTGCACGAAAGAGCTGGAACGGAACTTACCTTTCTTGCTGGGCCTTCGTCTTCGCTATCATTCGAGTCGGAGTCGCTTGCTTTGACTCGTGAGGCTCTAGAAGTGGAAGAGGATGCTGCTGCAGTACCCTTCTTCGGCTTTTTGGCCTCTTGTTCGAAGTCGCTCTCCTCCTCGTCCTCGTCGTCTTCGACGGTGCTATCGTCGCTTACCGTGATCGTTGGCCTTCCTCTTCCTCCTCCTGCCGCACCCCTTTGACCGCTGCGAGTTGCTCGCCTTGTTCGCCCACCTCTTCCTCCTTCATCGTCCGAATCGATGACTTTGTTCTCCTGTAGAGCCGCCAGCTCGTCGGCAAATTCTCGCTTCTCTCGTATTTTCCTCGCTTGCTCGATTGAACCTGCGCCCGTCATACCGAGCTCTCGTAGTACTGCTTGCACGATTTTGCATTGACCAGAGAAGTCGGTCTCGGAAACATCGGCTGCTTCGTAGAGTTTCTTCCAAGGTTTGCGGACGCCACATTCGGTAACGAGTTTCTTGAGTCGGGTGAGGCGTTGTTCTGCTTCACTACTGCCGCCGGCAGGGGCTGAAGATTTCTTGGTAGCTTTGGCGGGCTTGCTGCTGGAGGATGCCGCAGGAGAGGCTTTACCATTGGAGGATTTGCTCTTCTTGCGCGAACGTGAAACGGAGGTATCTTCTTCGAGTTCGCTAAAGTTTTCTTCCTCTTCTTCGTTCGAGATGTCGGATGAGGCAGTGGCACCGCCAGTAGTATACGCTGCATCACCGCCCTCTTCGTCATCGTCATCATCAACGTCAGAGGCGGGTTGCTTGCGCTTCGTCGGCGTCTTCTTCTTCGGTGCAGGAGAGTGACTGGCTTTGGACTTGCCTTTGGTAGGCGAGGAAGAGTGCGAAGAAGAAGCTTTGGCTTTGGCTTGCTTTCGCTCAGCGTCAACAAGGTTGACTTGTTCCACGATGGTGTTGTTGATGAGCTTCTTTTTGGGTTCAAGGTCGACGCCGAAATGGTCGCTGAGCATCGTCCTGACCAGACGCTTGGTGTGGTCGCTGTGTGCAGAATGAAGCAGAGAGACGTCAGATCCTAGACTTGTGGGCTGATTTCGAAAAAAAGGCGGTAATGGGCGATGTGACTTACGCTACGGTGCCATCTTCATAAGCTTTGATGATGATGGCTCGAACTTGCTTGACGATCTTGGCGTCGCTTGGGAGCGCCATTTTGAGAGGAGGGGCAAGGATCGACCCGGATAGATGGATGAGGATCGATAAATAGGGGGAGGGAGGAAGACAAGACCGGACTGGTTGCACTTTATATGCTGATTGATAGAGAAGAAGCAGGAAGCTCAGTTTGATGAGGCCGAAGACAAGAACTGCAGCTCACGCAAAGTCAAGGCGGAATCGCCGAAAGGGTCCAAGCAGAGCGAGAGCAACACACAAGGCTCGAAGCACTGTGCCCCAATGCCCCACAAAATGGCACCCGATCCAACCACTTGTGCAATACAGCACAGTGCTCAACAGTGTGGTTTGTGATTCCGTTCCTTCTCGGCCCATCACCTTCCTTCCTTATCAATCCCTTTCCCACGCCAAGCTCTCCCACCAGCAAAGAAGACTCGGATGAGCCGAAGGAAGGCGGTAGTATCGATGCAAGCTGCACCCATTTAAGCTTAAGCACTCGGCACGTCAGATCGGGCCTTCCGAAGGCCGAGGCAAGTCGCGTCGCGCTGAGCCTGTGCTAACATTTTGCGATTTTTGAACGGCTCGAGACCAACACTTGGCCATACCGCAGCGCAATGGCCATGACGATCGCATCGACTGTGCACCCAGTTTCCGAACCACCATCTCATCCGAATATACCCAACCCTAGACCTCCCTTGACCTCCGATTGGGTGCGGTCATTGACCACCAAGCACCGCTCAGTCATTCCATACAGCACGATAATCTGCCTTGTGCATGTCAGGCTCCGAACACCAACCTAACCTCGATCCGCAGTAACAAGAACTCCATCACGACGTCCTCTTAGAGTAGACGTTCATCATGTCAGGCTCGCGCGCTCCAAGTGGCTCATCGAGGCCGCCTGTGGTACCTGCCACACCGGTCGGAAGGTCGAATCGCAAGAAGAATCATCTCAATCTCAGTGCCAAAGCCTTTGACAAGATGTCCAAACGTCTTCTCTTGTTTGAAAAGTCCGCAATGGGTTCCTCGGGTGAACCCAACGAGCCTTTGGCCGCCGCATCGAATCGTATAGAGGGCATCCCAGAGCTCGGTGAAGGTGGTCATCGGACAACTGCTTCCTACGTGATTGCAGAAGGCGACGAGAACCTCGCTGCGCCAGAAGTCAAGTCCTCCACCGAATATCACCTCCGACGTTTCGGCAAAGCTCCCGTATCACGAGGCCTCACACAAGGCGCTGGTAAGGGACCCGATGGTGCTGCTTTGGCTGCAGCTGCTGCCAAGTCATTGAAAGGCAAAGGCGTTGCGCCCGTCGACTCGTTCCTCAACGAAGGCAGCTTTGTCTTCAATCCACTCAACAGAAGAGTTCCGCAACCGACACCACGCAAGGCAAAGACGCGCACCATCTCTTCTTCCAATGCAGCATCTTCTCGCGCCACATCAGCAGCCATCAACTCGGCTACTGCTGCTACAGTCGAGCCTCGACTGCCTACACAACGACACCAACCTCAGCTGGACCAACCTGGACCATCCAGTCAATCGATGCCGCCGCCCGCGCTTCCCAACGCTCGCGACACACCTTCTCGACCTGAGTCGGCTTCGCCCGCTGACAATGACGATCCAGCTTTCGTACCGCTCGCACTGGTTGATCGTGACATCCAAGAAGCGCTCATCCTCGAAGATCTTCTCTACGTCCTTCTCGGCATCGAAGGTCAATACATCACCTACTCGTCCACCTACGATCCTGAAGACGTAGCACACCGTCTTCGTGGCGCGCACTTCACCATCGACTCTTCACTTGACGCTCCCCTGCGTGACTTGGTTGAGCGCATTCTGCCCCTCGCTACCGACTACACCGCCGTCTACGCCTTCATCGAGACCGACTCTGGACTCGAGTATGGTACTGTCAACCATGCGCTCTGCTCGGCTATCCGCGACCTGCTTCACGACTACGAGCTGCTTGTGGTCCAGCTCGAGCACCAGATGGCCTCGTCTGCCTCGTTCAGCCTGCAGAAGCTCTTCGTGTGGATCCAAGAGACCGCACGGACGCTAGCTATGGTTCGCGCCCTGACAGATGAGATTGTCGGCATCTCGCACGCCGACCTCTTCGACGACGAAGACGATGATGACTCATCAGACGGTGGATCTGATATCAGCGGTACATCGGCGTTGGAACGCGAGCGACGTGCGCTCCTTGGGCTGGATGATCCGGACGACGAAGGGGTCGAAGGCGGAATTGCCAAGGGTGGTGAAGTACTCTCAATGCTCTGGGATCGCATCACACGCATGAGTGGTGATCCGAAGGCTCGAGCTCTCTTTACAACCCTCTTCCAGCGCGCATCACAACCCTACGCACAAACGCTTGTCAAATGGATTACTACAGGCGATCTTTCCGACACCTACGAAGAGTTCATGGTCGTGGAAGATGCCAAGGTCACTCGTGCTGCTCTCGAGTCCGATCCTACCGACGAGTACTGGGAGACGCGATACACGCTTCGTGACGAGACTACCATTGCCAAGCGCGATCGTCAACGCCAACTTGGGCTCGATATCGATGCGGAGATCGATGATGAAGAAGACAATCCACGCGGTATCCTGACGGGCGGTGCCAAGATCCCTTCCTTCCTCGAACCATGGAAGCACAAGATCTTGCTGGCAGGCAAGTATCTGAATGTCATCCGTGAATGTGGTCTCGAGGTACCCACCGATCCAGAAGGCGCCATCGATGGAAGCAGCACGATCGCAACTGCGGTGGTCATGAACGACGAGTCTTTCTTCCGCCGCATCGAAGCCGCATACCAACGCGCCAATTCGGCATTGCTCAAACTTCTCCTTGAGGACCAACACATCCTCGAGCGCTTGCGCTCGCTCAAGCACTTCTTCTTCTTCTCCGAGTCCGACTTCCTTTCTTCCTTCCTCGAGCAATCGGCGCACGAGCTCGTCAAGAAGGTCTCGCCAACAAAGACAAGGGAGACGGTTCAGCAACGACTCCAAACTCATCTTGGTGCCGTGCTTGGTTCAAGCAGTACGGTCGGCTTCGAGGATCCTTATCGCGAGGATGTGCGTATCGTATTAGCTTCCGAAGGCGCTTATGATCAGCTCAAGCGTATTGCCGAGACCAAAGGCGGGATTGAAGCCACCAAGATCGCGCAGGCTAACGCAGCAGCCGCCGCGGCGTCGGGCTCCTCGTCAAAGGAAGCGCTTGTAGCCTTGGTAACCTTGCTTCAGTTCGACATTGCTGTCAAGTTCCCGGTCTCGCTGGTGATCAGTCGCAAGAACATTCTACGTTACCAATTCGTTAGCCGTGGACTCTTCCACCTCAAAACCTTGGAGAGGTCACTATCGGAGCTCTGGCTGGACCACTCATCGAATGCGCTTTGGAAGCAACGCACCCATCCTGCGCTCGAAAAGTGGAAGCAGAAGCTGTTCATGCTTCGCTCGCGCATGACGTTCTTCGTCGAACAGCTGCTGGCTTTCCAGATGATGGAGGTGGTCGAGCCCAACTACCTCGACCTTGAACGCAAGCTCAAGAACGTCAAGACGGTAGACCAGCTGATGAAGGATCACTTCGCCTTCCTCAACAACACGCGCAAGGAGCTCATGTTCACCGACTTGCGCTACCTTCAAGTCCACTCGCAGCTCACTAAACTGATCAGCGTGTTTGTTGAGAACAGGACCAGGTTCCAAGACCAAGTTCTGTTGGAGACGCAGAGGTGGAAGGAGGCCGGCGGAAAAAAGGGTCTTGCGCCAGAGCCTGCACTTCAAGAGTCGACAACGGAGTTCTTGGCAAGAGTGCAAGAGCATTGGGAGAGGTATGCAAAGACGTACAAGGACGTTGTGAATCTGTTGAGTACAACGGATAATCCGGCGGCTCTGCCTTTGGCGTACCGCTTCCAGAGCTCGAACTTGTAATCTCGAGGACATTTGCAATACAGCTTGTCAACGCTCAGGAATGATGCAGAATGTCATGTGCCACCGTTTGTGTTGGTGTTGAGTTGCAGACGCAGTCGAGTGGTGAAAGGTTAGGGTTGCGAGATATGGTGGTAGGTATAACTATGGCGGCATTTGGGTGAAAGTCTTATCTGATGCAGGTCAAAGTGGAGGCGTCCCCCGCACTTTATGCAGGACGTACAACGCGCACGTCCCGACCTGTACGACTTTCTTGATAGCTTCCTCTAACCTTGTCACACTCTCCCGTTGCTGCTTATACTTGCATGCTTCATCTACCGCACAAGCTGACATGAGTCGCAATGGCCGACTCGCTCTCGTTGTCAGCTGTTGACGCCAGCGCCTTTGCAAGCTCAAGCAGCGACACGATGCCTCGTCTGCCGGCAGAGATCTTGGCAGACATCATCGAGCTTGCCGTTCTCACTTCTTCACCCTGTCCGATAGCGCCACCTTCGACCTCGAGCAGCTCTGGCGACGAGGCGCCAAAGTATCCATTTTCGACACCGTTGCGGTCGACTTACACATCAGCGTGGGCGTGGACTGGGTCTCTGCTCTACGTCTCCAAATTCTTTCATTCCGTCGTACAGCCTTTGCTTCTTCGTACGCTTACGCTCGACACTGACGCTGGAGCTAGATCGTTCTTCGACTCACTATCAAGCGAGAGGTTGAGCAGGGTGGAGAGAGCGTGGTTTGGCAATGTCTCCGCGTTGGCCAGGGAAGAGGTGAATGTAGAGCCCATTGGGATGCGATTGCACGAAGCAGGGTGGTACGAGGAGTGTTCGGGTGGGTTCGTGGTTGGACATGCTTATGCGTCACGAGAGAAGCCCAGAAAAAAGCAACGAAGAGACAGAGATAATGGAGCGTATGGATCAGCAAGGCCGAAGCAGTATCGAAGTGTAAGCGTGTATTGGGCAGAGGAACAGCTCGTGGAAGAGGTGAGCGATCCCGAAAGGTCGAGCGAGGACGGTGACAGCGCCAGCGGTACCAACGACAGCGATGACGAGGCTGCATCAAGCTTACCACTGAGCGGCATCGGCAATGCACAAGTAGAACCAGCACGGTCGCTACCCTCACCAGCTTGGCTCAACAGCGCAAGGATAGCTCAGCGTCGGCGCTCGCACCACGACTCGACCTCCACTCGTGACCCGCGCATAGATCGACCGCACGAACCGGCATGGCAGACTCTCTACTCTCGGCAACGTCGGACTTCACCGGCTCGTGTTCGGAGGCAATCCAGCGCAACATTGGCGTCAGCGTCGATGCCAAGAAGAGCTTCGGAAATGTCGAGTAGCAGCCAGGCAGGTCCTGCTGAAGGAGATCTCGATCCATGGGATATGCAGGATGCGCAAGAGCGACTAGCTGCTCTCGCCAACTCACCTGCGGACGGTATGGATGCAGAGACGAGCCAGCAATTTTCCTCAGACATCTCTGGCGTCGCACGCGATGAAGATGGTCAAGCGAGCTCGCTCGTACCGGAGCCATCGGCAATCTCTACCTCTTCCCGGCGAAGGCGGCGTGAGATTTACGCCTACCATCTTTGCACTGCGACCCTGGAACCCTGGATCAACCCCCTTCTCGCTTCGATTCGCTCGCTTCGGCTGATCACAATCACTTTTTACCCCGGTCATCTCCTCGACGATGACAAGCTTGAGCATATGCTTCGACGCATCCTCTCGCCTTCGGAATGTCCACGTCTGCAGACGCTGCTGATACGCATTATCTTCGATGCAGCAAGTGCCGGTAGTCGAATGCGCCGATTCGAACGTACAAAGACGATAGCTGGGGCGGTAGATAGGATCGGCGATGAGCGGGTGAGGGTGATGCTGGTGAACAATCGAGTTGGGGAAGGAGAGTTGGTGGCTTCGCCATCGGGAAGGGTGGGAGCGGAGGATGTGAATGCATTGAGTAGGAAAGCGATCACGCTGACGAAGGAGGCTTGGTGGTCGAGGGTGTTGCAACAGAACCATCACTCTGGTCTCATAGAGGGAAATCATGCGGAAGGAGAAAATAGTGAGGCAGACGCAGAGAAGGAAAGGCGAGAAAGGCGCTTGTCGGATTGGCAAATGTTCTTTCCGCCACATCAGCATCTCAACCCAACACACCTGATCAACTTGATTCATCATTGCGATGCTTGGCCGGATCACCCGACACCATTACCGTAGATTCAGTGAAGGAATAGAAAGCACAGTACGTGCAAATCATTATACAATGGAAGGAACGGGATCGTGTTGTCTCGTGAGCGTTGGTGGGTGGGACCGCCTCCGTGCTTGAAGTTGCCAAGTTTGAGTGCAGGATGTCCCCATTCATTTCTTTTTATGTTCTTCCCACGCATTGCACTCATAAGGTTGGTACTTCACCTAGCAAAGCAGAAGCAACGACCGAGCGACGATCGAGGTCGGAGCACGCTTGTCCGCGGCTCGAGCTTCACGATCTCCAGCGCGGCACAGATCGCTCAGCAGCTTGTTGTCGAAGCGCCTCAGAGCGTTGAGCGAGAAGGTAGTTGCACGACCTCAAAGTTGATGAGATTACCAGTTCCTAGGTGGGCGAGAAATGCAAGGATGAAAGGACCCACGGTGTAGCTCGGGATCGGCAGCAGGCAAGATCAGAAGTGCTACAACTTGCTATACCCCTCCCTAGGAACGGCTCAGAATTCCAGGCTGCCTGTAACTATGTCAGGACGCATTTGACCGGCGCACAAGCTTCTGAAGCCTCGGAGCGGTGTTGGCCGGCGGCAACAATGACGAAACCTTGTGCAGCCCTTCATGCCGAAACGCTTCCCCAAGGG
This sequence comes from Pseudozyma tsukubaensis, assembly GCA_001736125.1. NCBI lineage: Eukaryota > Fungi > Basidiomycota > Ustilaginomycetes > Ustilaginales > Ustilaginaceae > Pseudozyma > Pseudozyma tsukubaensis. The sequence continues at coordinate 1,787 of MAIP01000125.1, read as the reverse complement.
TTCGGTTCTAAATTTGCGGGGTTGAGACATAGATTACCGGCGCTAAAAAAAGCTCGGTTACGCTCCTTGCGTTACCAGACAGCATCGTCAGACGCAGCAAGCATGGTTTCCCGTCGGCGCTTTTGCGGGGTTCGCGGAGGCTTGGCAAGCTAGTCATTTTGCCGAAGATGGAGAAGAAGGGCGTAGTCGTGCATAGAGACCGCATGATGCCAACTTTGTTTGTCGGACATCTTTGGTTCGGACATCTCTTTGCCCACCTTTTTTTTTGCGGCGGTGCGATGAAGCGAGTCTGGGTCTATTGTGGTTCTTGTCGGGGCAGAGTGTATAGTGGTGGTTCCTCAGCCCACTCGTATGGCGGCGGTGCCACAAAGATGGCGGATGAGCAGGTAAACTTGTGCTGACAAGGAACACAGCGGCTAGTAGGATCGTCATCCTCCTACGACTGTACAGCTAAACGGCGAGCTGTTCCTCGCTGGAACAGCATATAAGCACTGCTCTGACGGATGTAATCCGATGGTCTCCTTCCATCCCTCACGGACTTTGCACTCCCCTCTTCAACGCTAGCCGGCCTGGCATTCGATTTCTTGTATCCTCTCTTGAAGCTCTTAAGCCTCTTTGAATCCTCTTTTTTATACAGCCACCCTTTCGACTCGCTCACAATGGCATTCAACAAGGCTACCCTCCTTTCGGCCCTCGCCCTCGCCGGCTCCGCCTACGCCGTTCCCGCAACCAACGGTGCTCCATGTGATATCTACGCCGCTGGAGGCACACCCTGTGTCGCAGCGCACAGTACCACTCGCTCCCTGTACTCGGCTTTCAATGGTCCTCTCTACTCGGTCGTACGTACCAGCGATGGACACACTAAGAACATCTACCCTCTCACTGCCGGTGGCGTTGCCAACGCTGCTTCTCAAGATCAGTTCTGCGGTAGCGGTGCTTGCCAGATTAAGGTGATCTACGATCAGACTGGAAAGGGAAACCACCTCACTCTCGCACCCAACGGTGGCGCTGCTTCGGGCGATGTCCTCGCCGACGCTTCCGCCGCTCCTATCACTCTTCAGGGTCACAAGGCGTACGGTGTCTACGTCCACCCTGGTGTAGGTTACAGGAACGATAACACGAACGGTATCGCCACTGGCAACCAGCCTGAAGGAATCTACGCCGTTCTCGATGGTACACACTACAACGACGGTTGCTGCTTCGACTACGGTAACGCCGAAGTCAGCAACACCGACACGGGCGCTACCCACATGGAAGCCGTTTACTTTGGCAACAACAAATTCTGGGGTTCAGGTGCCGGTAACGGTCCTTGGGTCATGGCCGATCTCGAAAACGGTCTTTTCTCCGGTTACAACGCAAAGGAGAACTACAACGACCCTACCATCACATCCCGCTTCGTCACAGCGATCGTCAAGGGTGACTCGAGCAACCTCTGGGCTATCCGTAGCGGTAACTCGCAATCCGGCGGTCTCGCAACATACTACAGCGGTCAACGACCCCAAGGGTACTTCCCAATGAACAAGGAGGGCTCGATCATCCTCGGTATCGGCGGTGACAACAGCAACAGCGGACAGGGAACTTTCTACGAAGGTGTCTTGACTTCGGGCTACCCTTCCGACGCAACGGAGAACGCTGTCCAGTCCAACATCGTCAGCGCTGGCTACCAGGCTTAGAACACAAATGTACAAAATGCTTTTCACTTGTAATAGTGAGGTTTCGGGCGCTCGTCGTTAGGGTGGATGAGGCCCGGCTTTTGAAACTTTGAGGGCTCGCTTATCTCGTTTGGT
>MAIP01000124.1:0-42677 GCA_001736125.1 Pseudozyma tsukubaensis | reverse complement strand
CTCTCTCTCTCTCTCTCTCTCTCTCTCTCTCTCTCTCTCTCTCTCTCTCTCTCTCGCGCCGTTGATCGCCGCTTTTGTCTGATATGAACCAGATGCAAGGAAAGGGCTTGGCCTTTGCACAGCAATACGCAGCTTTCTCTGTTCTTTTCTCCAGGCTGCCTAACGCGGCGGTGCTGCTCTTGAGACAGTCGCTGCATCTCGAAATGATTTCATCAAGGGTCCGGGCACTTGCACAGGATAGTGCAGCTGCTACCACTTTTTTTACGCCTCTCTGCTTTTTTTAATTTGCTCTTTTGATGCAGCTCGCCCCAGAACAGGGTTGGACTGCATGATATGCACGCCAAGACCAAAGAGACCCGTTCTCGCCTGTCTCTGCCCCGCGCCTTGCTTCATGCCTACAGCTCGTATGGGACCTATTTTTGGCCTCTCTGAGAAAAGAGTTGGGAGAAAGATAAGAGACACTTCACAAAGGCTTTCGAATGGCTGGGTGATGAGAAGCTGCCCTCGACCCACGTTGACTCCTTGGCATTCTCTTCCTTTGTATCTTGAAGCGCTCGCTTTGCTCCACTGCGGTTCATCATGCTCTAACACGTGCGATTGCCATTTCTTCCACTCCGCATAGTCCACCATCACCCATCATCGATCTTCAAGAGCGTCTTGGGAACATTCACTCAAGGGGGACGCTACCGATTGCTGAACAGTGATTGAGATTCTCATGACAAAGATAGTTGGGACCCACAATCAGCTCCTGCAGTCTCATTCGTCAGGGAGACAAGGCTGCGAGGGCTTGTTTGAAGCATCCGGTACAGGCAACCTGATGACGAGAGCTCAGCTTGAAACTGCCCGCCATGCGAGAAAGACCGTATTTTCCAAGAAGACAAAAAGAGGTTCGGAAGAAAACTTCTCTCGAACCAAGGCTGTGCTCTTTACCGTAATTTTAATTTTGATTTTAATGCTTTCCAGCTTAGGCGAACGATCAAAAGTCTTGGCGCCAAGTCTTGGCTCGCATCATCATCTTCGCCCGCCATCTCTTGACACAGCTCAAGAACAGCAGCAATGCCGGTATCTCTGTTCACCCAACCACGATCCACGTTTAGCAGCACGTGCGATCCTCTTTACTTCTCCGCATTCAAAGTCACAATCAGACCCCGGACAGAGAACGATCCTAACACACAGAAGAGCATTTCAGTATGATGTTACATTTTGCTTGAGATTCATCAGACGAGGATGCGAAGGTGTTACGGCGATCAGATCTCCAATCGCTCAAAGCTGTATGCTCCGACCAGCATACTCTGCTCCAAAAACTGCAAACGGCGCGTCTTGCTCTCTCCCTGTGTTCCCAGTCTGATACCCAATCCACCTCCCGTTTCGGCCCTGGCCGCAGCATCCACCTTGCTGCTAGCATTGACTTTGGCGTTACCTGCTGAAGCCATAGCACCACTGGCTGCCAACGACGAGCCTTTGCCCTTGTTCCTTTTGGTCCCTTCGTTCGAGATGGCAAGCAGATCGTTCTCCTGTTGCAACTTGGCGAATGCCGAGAGTGGGGCATTGAGCAAACGGAGTGTAGAGAGAAGCTGGAGGTAGCGCGAGATGGTGGAGGAGAGCGATTGCACCGTGGCATGCGAGCGAGGTGTAGCAAGCAACAAGGGGAAGAAAGTATCGAGGACATCGTTGGCAAGGGCCAGAACAGCGTCTGCGTCGGGAGCTTTGCCTGCTTTTCCGGCAGCGGCAGTGACAAAATCGTCCTCGTTCGCCTTATCATCAGCCTGGAACGGCGACGCGATGGTCTGACTGAGCCAGGCATTGCAGATCTGCAACAGCGCCATGACCTGGTCTACATCATCTCGCAATTGCGCCTTGAGTGCACTTCGCAATGCCGGCCTCGACACCTTGAGCTGCACCACCTGAGCCAGCAACGACATGAACGATCCGGCCGCTCGCGAACGAACAGCATTGCCGCCCTGTCGACTCTGCACCAGTCCTCGCAAAGCCGAAGTGAGAAGCGAAACGAGCGTGTCTTCTGCGATGTCTGGTAGCTTCTTGAGGGCTGCTCGCACAAATTGTGCATCGTGTTGCGCTCCAAGTCTTGTCCAAAACTCGGACAACCCCTCGCTCTTGCCTTGTACAGTGACAGCGCGGTTGCTGGCTGCAGGCTTGAGGGTGGCAAAGATGGAAGGGTGGGCACGAGGATGTTTGAGCAGAGCAAGCAGAGCGGCACGTGGGAAGAACGCGGCCCCAGCAGCACCTTTGTTGCTGCGTTGCGATGTTGCAGGAAGCAGCACATCCAGCAGCTCGCTGTAGAACTGAGTGTCGGCGTCAGGAGCAGAGAGAGTCTCGAGCATACGTCCATCGGCAGTCGTAGCCTCGATCCACTTCGAGAGAGCTGAGTGGATCTCGTTGCCCTTGCTCTGGGCGCTGTCATCACTTTTAGCGATGCTCTGGATCTGTTGCAAGAGAGCAGATCGGCTCGCATCCGAAGCTGAGCTCCCTTCAGCGTTTGCCGACAGAGCAGCATCGGAGCTCTGTAGCCATTTGGCGGTGAGCTCGCCCTTGCCCAATGCGTCACGGAGCACGCTCATCTCTGGTACAACGAAAGGAAGAGAGAGTACGCAGACTCGACGCTGCTGCACTTGTGTCAAAGCATCGGTCTGTGCGTTCGACTCGGCGCCGCGAGACGAGAAGGTAGGAGGACCGATGGTGATGATGGTAGTCGAACCGGCGATGCGCGAGGCAGATACAGTCGAGAATCGCTGGAGGGCGCCTGCAGCTGCAGCGGCTTCAGAAGGTGAGACGAATGGCACGGGCCAGTCGATCTGGCGAAGCACAGCATTGAGTTCGAGATCTACGATGAGTGCAGCAACTCGCTCCTTGTCTGCGGTTGCTCGTGATGCGCGTGCAACACCTACTACGAGAGCGTGATCCCGGCTGAGGAGCAAACACGAGGCTGGCGAGGCTGTTGACGAGGCAGCAAGACGTCCGCTGCTGGGAGGGGCGAGGGCTGAGATGATGTTGACGTTTGCGTTGGCGAGAACAGGCTCGCCGCTGGGAGATGTGCCGAGCGTCATGGAGGTAAGGTGACCATCGACACCGAGGATCACAAGGCGACCTTCAGGATGCAATTGAACATCTTGGACCTGTCGTGCGCTGCCAAACCCGTGCACCTTGATGCTGCCAATCTTGACAGAAGAGATAGCAGATTCTGAGGCGCCATCGAAGCTCTTGACGAATGCAGTGAGCTGAAGGGTTAACGACCCGCTGGGCATCCTTGCAGTGGACAAAGATCCGCTGGCTGATGGCAATTCCTCCTCATCGGCCTCTGCAGTGTTGTTTGCGCCGCCTTTCTTGGAGCGCTTGGCTCGTTTCTTCTTCTTGGAGGATGCGTCATCTTCGGCGACGGCTGTAGCGGTGGCGATAGCGGTGTTGGAAGTGACAGCAACACGAAGACCGATGAGGGCTGCTTCTTCGATCTCGGAACTACCCGAAACGAGGCCCTTGGCTGAAGCAGCATCGAGCACATTGACGTAGAAGTGAGCACGTTGTTGGCCAGCAGATTGGCCAGTGGGAGCGATGGTGTCGACCACCTGGAGTGTGGTGCTATTGGCCTCGATGGAAGCTTCATCGTCATGCGTGATGGGCAGAGTCGAGATGATGCTGAGGCTGTCGTCCGGGTGCGTCACTACGAGACGGCCGTCAGCAAGAGCATGGATGAGGCGAACGGGTTGAGAAAGCGAAAGAGCCTCCTTCTTGACCTGAACCTCGGCACTCTCTTTGCCCTTGGCGGAGAGCTCCTCGACGTATGCCCATAATTGATGAGTGGCAGTGACAGCAGCTCTGCCAGCCTTGACTCGCGTGTGAGAGTCAATACCGACGTAGGTGGTGCGGATCGATTTGCCTCCACCAACTGAGCGCAGCAGGGTCAGCGGTGCGGAAGATGCTGTCTCGGCTGAGGAGAGGGTGAAGCTCTGCAGAGGCGTCTGTGTCTGAGGGTTGACGAGGTTGAGCGCATTACCAGCAACGAGGATGGGCAGTGTTCCTTTCAGCCTGCGCAGAGTCCTGGCATCGGAGGAGAGCTTGTACGCCGCGCCCACGCACACGGTGGAGGACTTGACAGTTGAGAAGCCTGTCGCAGGGAGAGCAGCGTGGCGTGCGAGCTCAGCAGGTGCAGGACTAGGATGAGCCAGCAGCGTTGTGGGCTGCGAGAGCTCCGAATGAGCGGATGCTGATGCCATGGTGGCTGTGATGGGGTGTCAATGAGATGGAACGTCGCCGATGACAAGCGGAGGTGCCGAAGGACTGAGTGCTCGTGATAGTTGGCTGGCAGTGGAGCTGTGCGGGTTGGAAGCGATTAATGTGCGAAGCTTGGCTCACTCTCCTTGATCAGAGCTTCGCAAGCTGCAATGGTAGGTTTCAAAGAGGTAGATAAGTGTATAGGCTAGGAAGTTGAGGTGCAAGAAACGTGAACAAGCTTCGAGGGTTTCTCGTATCCTCTCACGAAAAATTTCAAGAAGCGGCAGCAGCAGCGTCCACATTTTTCTTCCTGGCTTCTGCACCCTGCACTCGAATAAGAAAATTTGTAAGCGTGACATGTCGAGGTCTTCCTGAAACGTGCTAACATTTCGTATATTCGGCTTTGGACGCGAACGCGCTCGCGACTGACGGAACAATTTGGCCACAATGCACATCAACTCTGAACCTTGGGCATTTTGGCTGCCCTGATTGAGCTTGAGCTTCAGCTTGAGTCTCAGTACGTTGCCACGACTGTCAGATACAGCAGCACACAGCCGTGACAGTTGTTCTGAAGAGCTTTCAGGGAATGTTGATAGAACACTGGTTGTCCTACTCTCGAAAGGTGAAGAATGAAATCGCAAAGGCGAGAACTTCGGAATATACTGCGAAGAGGGCGGAGAAGCATGAAGAGGAGCAAAATGGAGGGCGACCGGAAGCCAGGGTCCGTACGGTGAGGGCTGCAAGATTTGCTGCATGAGCTTTCTTTGGATCACGCACAAGGATCTTCAGTGCAGCAAACAGCATGCGGACAGATTTCGATCTCCGCCAGCTCACACCGTGAGAGCCTAAATTCTAGACGCATCACACTGACTGAGTCTTCCTTGCGGCTTCATTGATCTTCATAACTGTGAGATGTCTCCAAAAAGCCGTCATCTGTGCTTGTCTCCTGACGTGCTCAAACGAAGCAAGCTCATCGTTTGATCAGCCCGATGAACGCAACAGAGCATGGATCGTCTCGCCTGTTTGATGCGCATGGAGACGCCAGCTTCTTGTCCGCAGTTGACGTGCGCCATAAGAGCCAAAGTATCTTGGCGCCTCCTGTCGCTCGCTCATCCGAATCCCACCACCTCATACAATGTTGCCATGCCGACCTAGGACTTCATTGTGTTTCAACGGCTCTTGGTCTTTTCGCCGGCGGGGTTGGCCGCTGCGAATTAGCCGCCGAGCTCATCAGGAGTGACAATGTCGGCTGCGGTTCATGAAGTGCGCTTGTGTAGTCAACAAATCATGGTGGTGATGAAAGACTTCTTCTGTGTTGAGCCCCCTGCTTTATCCCTTGCTTCTTCGCGCTGTCCACGCACGCGTCTTCTCTCCTTCCTTGCTCAAGGCGTAGCGAGCAAGGCGATCGTGTTCAGGGTCCAAGCATTAGCAAGGGCGTGACCGAGCCAAAGTCACAAAGCTAGGACGGCTACTGGATCGGATCAGTTCCGCTCACTCAATCCGATTCATCACCCTCACTTCTTTCACGATGTCGGCTTTATCCGCCATTTGTGACTATTGATCGGATGAGCCGATTAGACTCGCTAAAATGGGCTGTGTTTGTATCTTTTCGGCTGTATGTCCTCGTTTGTGAGTACCATTGTGACTCCGTTTCTTTGGGGTAGCCACTGTAGCCTCTTTGTTGTTGACAATCAACGATGGACGAGATCCAAGTGTTGGTGCATGAGACGGTGCAAGTCGTGCAGCTTGTTCGCAACTGTGAATCCTCAGGAATATTCGCCTTACAAGCACCTCACCTTTGCTACTCCGCCGCACTTCGCCACGCCTTCCAGACCCTTTCGATTTTTGGCATAAGATGCATCCGGTAGCGCGTGCATTGGCCTCCTTCGCTGCTCTCCCGCCTTAAGTGGCTCGAAAGACGGAGAAAATTAGAGCGTTGGCGGAAGGCACGCACACGCACACGCACACGCACGACCCTTTTTGACACCCTTGGAACACGCCTGTTTAGAGTTAACTACAGAAATAGTCGGCTTTGACCGTAGTTGGTGAGCAACTCAGCTTTGCAATCCTGATCTTCTCCTCAGCGGCTTCCTCGTCCCCGCGTCAACCTTCTCATCATCCTCATCATTGACCTCTACCGACTCAAGGCTGCCGATCCAAGTAGTGCCGCAGCTCATTGGCTCAGTGGTGCCCTTTGTCAGGTGCGATCAGCTGTCATTTTCAAGGTTTCATTCTTCCCTTTCTTCATCATCTCTACCACCTCCTGTCAATCACCCACTCTCAGCTCACTTCTACCCATTCTTCAGCCGCCGGCGACATCGTCATAGCCACGCACCTAGTTCTCCAGAACGTCTCATCGCTCAATTTCGACAACATTCTCGGTGATCCAACACCGTTGCTCATTTCCTTCACGACATCGGCCGACTTTCGACCAACGATACACTCAACTCGTGTGGGCTCATCTCGTCGGTTACATAGCCATCAACAGTCGATTCAATCTCCGAGCCGACTTTGACGACCACCTCATCCACTCACTGTGACGTCTCTGCACCCGTAGACGGTGGGACCACTTCCGCCAGCACGCCCGCAGATCATTCTTGCCGTCTACGCTTCATCTCCCACAAACACGGCATCCCGAAAAGCTCGACATTTCAAGCCACACGCAAGCGTCGGAACACGGCAATCTCGACCTGATCCGCCCTTGCTAGGCGCTTTCATCTCATTTGCCTGCGCCTGTTTGGCAAGCCCCTTTTGGTCTGCATGACGATTGATTGAGGCCGCGCATCCTTCGTCTCCTCAAACACAGCTCAACACACTTTCACGACGCATGCCAGAATGGCGCTTTGTCGTTCCTGAGTGACTTCGACGATTTTCTTGCTTCCGATCCTATCAATACCCTCAACAGGCACCAGCCTTGCATCGATACCCGCACTGCTCAGTCGTGCCGATACACTCTTTTACGAAGCCCACTCCTCAACAGCAGAGTCCGCCGATTCCATCTCTGAAGACGAACGTTCATCTGAAACAACAACACCAGCATCAGCAACTTTGACCAAGCTTTTACACCTGCTAGACCCCAAACTGGCATCCTCTTCGCACGGCATAGCTGATCACACGCCCGACACGTGATAAGCCCAATTTGACGATGCCTCACACAACGGACAATGGCCTGGTAGGCATCCTCGATGCACCACCTTTTATCAGTGCGAGATCTGCCAACGCACTCATCTCGGAGAACCGGCCAACACGGATCCAGGCAGAGACGCTGCTCGTCTTGAACGCCTTACTGGACGAGTTGCTCCACAACATCCTCATCTCGGCCCGCAGTCTGGCGACTGACCGCATCAAGTCTGACGGTGTGCTCAAAGTGCTCAACAACAACTTTCTGGCCAAGGATGCCGTCCTCGAAGCCGAGCTCGAGTATCGCAGCTACGTTGATGGCAAGCGTGCAGAAGGAGCAAAAGTGCCTCTTGGTCTGATGGCAACCTCGCGACTCGATGGCACCAACGACTTCCCTGTCGAAAGCGCCTACAAGGCACTCAGAACTCGCTGCCGGTACTACTCAACATTGAGCGATTGCGACGACGAAAGCATAGCAAAGGATCAGAACATCATGAGCAACGATGGTCGGCCGATTGCTACCGTCACACCTGGTGTTGCTATCTACGTCACAGCTTTGCTCGAATTCGTAGGCGAACACATCCTGCAAAACGTCTCGCGCGTCATCGAACGCGACAACTCAGATGAGGCCAGTCTCTACGACCTTCGCGCTGCCATCACAGAAGACGAGCAGCTCGATCCGCTCTACAACAAGATGGCAATCAAGTTGCAAGTCGATCGTCGAATCGAGTCCCTCGAATCTCGTCATGGTGCCGGTGGAGGTGTCCGTGCCGACGCCCGAATCGTCAAGCCATGGCATGTGCCTGACGCCGGTGACTTTGATGAGGCTGCAGGACCCGCCCTCTTCTCATCTAAGCGTGCATCGATCCAGCAGCCGCCATCTGCCCCGTCTTCGCGATACGGACACGCCTCGTCAAGTAGCATGAGTCACACCGACGGCTCTTCTGTGCGTGGCAGCATGTCGACGCTGCGTACATCGTCCTCTGTCGCCAATCACGGTGCTGATGCCAACAGCGTCGTCTCGCCTGGCGGCAGTCTGGGCAAGCAGGCTGGAGCGAAATCATCTATCGGACTAGGGACCGCTAGTCGCGCAGACGGAGGTCCTGCCAATCTCGGCAGTGTTGGACGACGACAAAGCTCAGAACGAAGCTGGTCCGGCGTCTTTGGTGGCATCAAGCGCCGCAACAGTTTCAAACAGGGATCCGACTCGAGACCCACGCCAGCCAATCTACTCTCGCCGACCAATGCAACTTTCAGCGCGACTGGTCAGGAGCAATCGGACCTCGATCCTGAGGATGACTTTGAGGCCTTGATGATGACCAACCAGACGATGAAGGTCTCTCTCACGCCCAATCGACTCCATACAATCGAGGTCGCCAAGAAAGGCAACGACGCCAACATCGGTACGGCGCGGAGACGTCCGGGCACTGCAGGTGTACGTGAAGATGCGGTCTCTGCTGCGGCTGCATTCGGCCGTGGACCCAGTCCCTCACCAACGCACAGCTCGCAAGTCTTGACAGGTGGCGAAGCTGTCAGCGCGATGGAAAGGTCCTCGACGAGCAGCGCGACTCCTTCCGACACTGCTGTCGCCCGACCCAACTCTCGCGCATCGCTTCAGACGGCAATGCGTCCCGAACGAAGGATTGCAGCACCGCCGCCCTCGGCGTATCGAAGCCCTTCCCCTGCTATCCTGGGCAAGTCGAACCTCTTATCTCGCGATGTTGCAGAGGAAGATGCTGTGCTTTCAGCTCCGCCACCACCGTCTTCGTTCCGCCGCAATGGATCACGACTGCAACCACGCGATGACGAGTCGGAGCGCAGTGGCTCAGCTGCCAAAGATCTTGTCGACCTGTTCAAGTCAACGCCACCAACCTCGACCCAGGAGACGTTTGGCAACTTTGGTTCCGACACTGCCTCTTTGACGGAAAGCAACACCAAAAAGTCGGCCATGAGCGATCGGGTTCGCACCTTGTTCGGACGAAAATCGACCAGCAGCACCGGTCACGGCTCGCCCTCCTCTCCACACCAGAAGCAGTTCCGCTCGCATCAACGCGCCGATACCAAAGCAAGTCTGGAGGGCTCGCAAGACACGTACATCACCAACAGCACCACCAACTCGATGGAACAGACCCGGTCGCTTGTCTCACCCAACGAAGTGCCTTTCCATCGCGCTGCCGCGTCTCGTTCGTCGACGTCCACCTCGGAGCATCCGATGGTCAGTGCAGACGCTGCCGTGGAGGCCAAGTCGACTCCCGATGTCACCGTGATCGAGCCCATGCCAGAGCCCGCGCCAGCCTTGGCACATGGAGCGAATGGGCTTGGCATTGGAGTGCCAACGGTCGCAAGCGCAGCAGGTCTCGTGGGCGCGGCCGGTGTAGTGGGAACGATTGCTGCCGCCCGCAGTCCAAGCAACGGCTCGCGCGCACCGAGCTATGCAAGTCAAACACCCAGCACTGCGGACGCTCCAGCGCAGCATGAAGATGCATTGGCTGACGATGCATCGTCGACGTCCAAGCCCAAGACGCCGGACGAGCTGGTCAGTCGAAAGGTACCGTGGGGCTACAAGAGGAACTCAACGAGTACGGCTCACTTGATTGAGCGAAGCAGCACACCCAATTCAGATCGACGCAGGAGCATAGGCTATACCAACTCGAATGGCCATAGTACGCTGCCTGTTCGAGGACATTCCAGGAGGCCTTCCGAGGAGAGTGGACATGGCTCTGCAGCACTAACAGCTCCGTCCCCGATCGCTCCGGCATTCGATGATGTGGCAGCAGCTCCCGCCTCGGCCAGCGCATCGTCACGTGGCACGAACGCGCCGACTGCCTGGTCCGGCGCAGGCGGAGTGCAGCCACTGTCACGAAGAGGTTCGTTTAGCTCCAAGCTTGTGACAGCCAATCAGCCTCGACGACGAAGCGCACATCTCGAAACCATTCAGCTTCTGGCTGAACTTGAAAGAGCGATGCGAAACTGCCACACTGTCGAGGAATGCCGAGCACTTGTTCAGAAGGCAATGCACTCGGATGGAGCGCCTCTGTCACCTGACGGGCCTCATGTCAATGGCGTGGCGAACGAGGTCCTCGCCACCCCAGGCATTGGAAAGGCCGGGGCTTCGATCGCAGCTGCAGCCTCAGGAGTGGTGGTAGGAACAGTGGCAGCCTCAGCTGCTGGGACAACAGCTCTCGAGGCAGTGAAGAACAGATCCGCGTCAGATATCCACTCCGACGTCAAAGTGGGCGAGGTGCATAACGGACCAGCGCGCGGCCCCGAGCCGACTCTCAAAGCCGCAGTTCAGGAGCCGAAAGCAACCACCGCTGTCGCTGAAGAAGACACCTCGCTAGACAAGGTCGAGCAAAGCCTGGTTGTAGCGTGGCTGCTCGGTGGAGATGACACCCCTGCCACGCCCTACGACCCTCAGTTGAAAGGAAGCGTTCCTGCAGTGATCGAGACCTCGGGTGCAAACACTACCGACGAACCTCATGCGTCTCTCGATTCACACGTGTCTCATGGAGAAGAAGTCCACCGCCTTGCATCAAGCAGCGTTGCCTCGCTACAGTCCAACTACAAAGATGCTCAGGACGAAGTCACTGTGGACGAACTCGAAGTATCAGATCATCACGTCCGGCTCGCCTGCTCGGCCGGAGGCATTGCCTAGCACATAAATCCCTTGTACCATCGTAACACGCCGCAATGAATGGCAGGCATGATGCCGACGCCGGTAGTTCCGTAATGATTGAATCAAAGAGCGTTACACGTTGAGTGCCTTGAATCATGACAAGCACCTCGGTTGAGATCGATGCACAGGAAGTCGCGGCAAGCTTGGCCATGCTGCTGCCTTGCCCTTGAGATCATGAACACAGCGCTGAACAGCTAGCCAGCCTTTTCTCGAAGTGAATCGATGGCTGAAGGTCGACGGACAGTCACCTCGCACGACGTCCGTATTACCCGTTTTGATATCAAACTCGTCCTGAGTCTGGTTCGGCTAAATCAAAAAATGAACCTTTTCACGAAAAGCAGATTTTCGCTGCTAAGACGCTTACAGATTCATGCGAGCATGCAGGGTCAGCTCCGCCCATGTCTTGGCACCGCACTCTACGCTGTCTGAAGGTGGCGCGAGTGCGGGATAATCTCGAGCAGCACTGTCCTACACTTGCAAGTAGCACAAAGACTTGCACCTCATACGACGACGAGGCTCGTGTCTATAGAAGATCGGCGGTCGATTCTGCAGCATCGTGAGAGAGTAGAGATGTAACTTTCAGTCGGAGCGAAAGAGTAAAAATTGGGTGGAGCGTGTGCGTGAGAATCTCACCACTGCTTTGAGCAACCTTTGGTGGGGTTGAGCCGAAGGTCGAATCTACCTCATGGCGTTGTCAGGGTTCAATGAAGCCGTTGTAGAGCATGGAAAAGCTGCCCACTCATACCGAAGAAGTAAGCGAGCTATTCGGGCTCCGCCTTTCCAAGCGCACAACAGCTGTCATGAAGAGATTGGACATCGTTTCGCCCTGTCTTTCTCACCTACGCCATCCGGTCGTGAACAGCTCTGCTCTTGCCGCCTATTCCACCTGCCTTAAGCGCTCGAGATTGTATACTCCGCTAGCTCGCTGTTCCCGGCGATGAAAAGCCACACTGTCTGGCAAGCAGGGGATAACGCGGGAGAAGTCCTCGCGAAGAAATGAGGGCACCACATATTCCCCACGTTTGTCTCAACCTCAGCATCTTCCCTCAGGGAGAGAACACTGAGTCAACGGCTGTTACAATGCAATGAGCACCCACTCGCATGTACCTGTGTGGCTTGAATGAGATGCACCATCTAGCACCTGGAACTTATAAAGTGGGACGCATGAGGGTCTTTGTACGTTTTTGCACCACGCCTCGCTTCCCTTCTTTGGCCTTTTCTACTTTCTTGTTCCTCGTGATTCATCTCCAGATCTTCCGCCCCTCTATCGCTACCTGTCCTAACATCTCTGCATCTCCTCTTCCATCGGCCTTCCCCTCTACGGGTTGCCATTTGAAGAGGACAGAGGAAGCCAAGCTCTTCGAATAAAAACGTCACCAAGAAGAGGGAGGAACCCAAACATCCGCGATCATCACCATGTCTTCGCACGATATCGACACCAAGACTTCCTCGGACGATGGCAAGCATCTTGACAGAGTCGATGGACCAGCTCCTCTCCCTCCGCTCTATTCCACCTCTACACCGAAAGCCGAAAACGATTCCGAAAGCCAAATCCCCCTCGCTTACGATGCCGCCACAGAGAAACGACTGGTCCGCAAGATCGATCTGATGATTGTCCCTACCGTGGCAGTGCTATATCTCTTCTGCTTTTTGGACAGAAGTAGCGTGGGGAATGCACGAATTGCTGGCTTCGAAAGAGACCTCGGTATGAACCCCAAATCGTACCAATACAACATCGTCCTCACCTCCTTCTACGTCGCTTATGCTTTTTTCGAAGTTCCGTCCACCTTCCTGAACAAGATCATCGGCCCTGGTCGTTGGATCCCCATCATGACAATTCTCTTCGGGCTCTTCAGTCTCGCCATGGCATTCGTAAAGTCGTATGGTGGCGCGATCGCAGTCCGATTCTTACTTGGCGTTGCTGAGGCAGGAATGCTGCCTTCGATCGCTTTCTACTTGAGCAGATGGTACAAGAAAGATGAACTGGTCTTCCGACTTGGAATGTACATCGTCACTGCTCCATCGGCTGGAGCGTTTGGAGGCCTTCTAGCGTCAGGCATTTTGAAGATTCCCGAAATGGGAAGCGTCCGATCGTGGGAAAAGATCTTCCTCATCGAAGGACTCCTCACCATGATCGTCGGTATCGTCGGCTACTTTACCCTCACCGACTCCATCTCAAGCGCACGATGGTTGGCTCCGGAAGAGAAGCGATTCTTGGAAGCACGATTGAAATCCGAACTCGTAGGCCAAATTCACCTTGTTGACAAAGCGCACAAGAAGCTCCTCTGGAAGGGTCTGACTTCGCCCACATCCCTGGCCTGCGCTTTGATGTTCCTCTTCGACAACATCTGCGTTCAAGGCGTAGCCGTTTTCCTCCCCACCATCGTCTCTGGCATCTTCAAACGTCCTCAATACAGCGTCATTCAACAACAGCTCCTGACAGTACCACCTAACATCATGGGTGCCATCGCTACACTCGCCTTTGCGTACGGATCCGCCAAGCTTCGCATCCGTGCACCATTCGTCATTGCAGGAGGCTTCCTAATGGTGATCGGGTATTCCTTATTCCTCGGTTCGCACAACCTCTCCGTCCGCTACGCCGCCTCCTTCTTCGCCACCTCCGGTGGATTCTGTCAAGGCGCACTCTTACCAGCTTGGGCAGCAGTCAACGCCAACAACGACAGCGAACGATCCGGTGCCATCGCAGTAACCGTCCTCTTTGGCAACATCGGAGGTCTGATCAGTACATGGTCGTACCTGAGCAGATACGCACCCAACTTTGTACCAGGTAACGCATTGAACGCTGCGGGGGGGGCGATGATGGTGGTAATGGCTACGGGGCTGGTGCTCTGGCAGAGATGGGAGAATGGGCAAAGGGAGATGGGGAGGAGGGATTGGAGGTTGCAAGGTAAGACGGAGGAAGAAATCGTGTTGTTGGGTAGCGATCATCCGAAGTTCAGACTTCGTCATTGAGGGATTGGAGACGTACGGGCTTGGTTCCACGACTGTATAGCATCGTTTCTTCGTCCTTTGGTATGCGGTTTCAAGCGGAACGGCTGTGCTGCGTGCTCAATAAGTCACAGTGTATATCTGTGAGAGCGAGTGAGTTGGGGCATTGACAGTATGTGCGTGTATGTACAGATGCCTTTTGTTGATAAGGCTCTTAAAAGATTGGCTTCTTAGAGTACAGGAGCGGGCGTGTTCCATCCAGGAGCGTTGAGGATGATGCCGAGCAAGCACCCAGAGATCAGCCCCGCAATAGGCAACGTCAACACCCAGGAGAAAAAGATCCAGCCCAGCATCCTCCAGTTCATGGCCTTCCAGTCTCCATTGCACAACCCAACCGCCAGTGTTGCTCCCGTGATCGACTGTGTCGAACTCACTGGCAAGCCCAAGTAGCTCGCCAGGACTACCGTGATCGAAGCACCCAATTCCATCGAGAAACCTCTTGAAGGCGAATGCATCGTCAACCTGTTTCCCAGAACCGACATGAGCTTCCATCCGTACGTCCCAAGTCCGATGACAATAGCTGCACCTCCAAAAGCCAAGATCCAAACCGGCACTGGCTCTTTACTTCCCGGGAACTCGCTCGTTGACCAAACCGAGTAGACGACAGCAAGGGGGCCAATTGCGTTCGAAACATCATTGGCACCGTGGGCGAAAGAAGCAGTGCAGGCAGTCATGACTTGCATGAAGGAATAAAGATGTTCAACACGGTTGTCGTACTGTTCAGCTACGGCATGCATTTGGCGCAATTTGGCCTTCTCTTTTTCCGAGCCATGAGCCTGCATTGCGTGGATGTCGGTTTTGAGTCCCGCCGTAAGGCTGTACCAGATCCAAGGGAGGGCGTTGTAACGAAGGATCGTGTACATGTTCCAAGGCTCGAGCCAGCTTCCGTCGAAAGTTCGATAAGCCGGTGGTGTAGGTCGACCAGGAATATTGTTATCGTCGATCTTGACGGGGCGACCGCCTTCGAGCTCGGTCTCGATGTTGGCGAGTTCGGATGGATGAGCTTGGTTGTTGGAGTCCGAATTGGAATGCAAAAGCTTGTCGTCTTTTTCTTCGGATGAAGACAAGGTGGCATGAATTTCGCTGACAGTCGTAGAGCCAATATCGTCAGCATTGCTCGGGCCGTGAGGATTACTCTGAAGGGCACGACCAGCCACAGCGGGCTGAGTGCGAGCAGCAGCCGCGATACGCTGACTGGCATCAACAGGATCTGCAAAATCATGAATACGGTAATCAGGAAGCGCCGAATCCGCCGTAACAGCGTCTTCGGGCGCAGGACGGGACCAAAGCAGTGGGCCCATAAAGAAATGGTACCACTTGAGCGTATAGTCTCCCTTGACCACTTTGGCGTGAACATAAGGCAGCCAAAACAGCACCGACAGTGCGGCGACGACGCTTGCAGTACCCAAAACCGCAGCGACGATCGTCGTAGCGGGTAGATCGTCGAGGTTGAGCGAAGGCGAACCTTTCACAATGATGGACATGGTCAGAACGCCCGATACGACAAAGAAGTAGACGGGCGCCGTGACCAAACCGGCCATGACGGGGTTCTTTGCTTTCAAAACCAAGCATTTGGTGATCAGATAGACCACGGCCGCAAAACCACCCGCAACGGCAGGCGCGATTCCCCATGAAGCAAATATCTGAGACACGCCGTTCCAGCCCCACTTGACACCTTTGGCTCCATTCACGGCAATACCAACGCCGATAACGGAACCGACTGTAGTATGCGTTGTCGAAACAGGCATCGCGTGCCTAGTCGCGAAGGTCAACCAAGTAGCCGAGCCGATAATGGAGCAAGTGAAGGCGAGCAAAAGAACCGAAGCGTTTCCATTGAAGACACCGAGGTCGATAATACCGTTTTTGATAGTGGATGCGACACGTGCTCCGACGAGGACCGCACCGAGAAACTCGCAGATCGCAGCGGCAAACATGGCTTGTCTGAATGTCAAGGATTTGGAGGAGACCGAAGTGGCAAAGGAGTTGGCTACATCGTTGGCACCGATTCCGTAGGCGTTGACGAAAGCGCCGATCATGGAAAAGGCGAAGAGGTAGTCATAGTCGTGGTACTTGGGCATCTTTGCGAGTTGAAGTTGCTCTCGCAGGGCTGAGATATTTAGCTGAGATGCAATGGGATGATAACTGGAAGTGTGCTGTCTCGATGGTATTGGTAAAAAGAAAGACAAGGCAAGAGACAAGGGAGGGTGGTGTGGCGAGGCCTGGCGAACAGCTCAGCGAAGGACGGCGTTATTGAAAAATCGATTGCCTTTTATGTGTTCCGGAGTCTTCTAGTTGGAAGAAAGGAGGTCAATGTTGCGACGCCTCACGCAGCATAGCCCAGACTTCCAATCATCTACGTGCATCAAAGCCACGTTAGAGCGAAGAAAGTCGAAGCTCGAGGTCGAGGTCACCCAGAGCGAGGCGAAGTCCGGACTCGACCAACGCTGTCAAAGATGCATGGTTTCGAAGTTTGAAGAAAGCAAACGATTCAGAATGATCGCACGTGCAAAGCAGGAACAGTGTAAGCGAAGGGAAGGGTTCAAGAGGCTGATACCTTGGAGCAAGCCAGCGGAGTCGGACGCTCACGAGAGATCAAAAAAGTACGGCATTGTCGCTACGCGTCAAGCACCCGCGGATAAGCGAGCGTGCAACACGATCTTCTGAACGACAGGATGAGCCGTCAACGCAGCTTCGTGTGCAGCCAAGATGCGCATAAGAGCTCCGAGGATTACAGCGTCAAGAACGTGGACAGGTCGCATGAGAAGGTGTCAGATGCTGCTGGGTGATTGGGAGACAGCACACGAGACTTTCGAGCGTTCGACTGAGGCGAGGAAGGAACGGCCGCACACCTGCCTACAGGAACGGCAGAAGAGTGAAAGCACGTCCTGATGGCAAGAATTGGTGAAGCGTGGGCTGTGGGCGGCTAGAAGGTTCAGCCGTCTTGGCCGCAATGTAGTGAAAAGGGCGGCAGTGTCGTGGCGGCAGCTTCAAAGAAGGGAAGGCTGATGCCAAGAAGACCCGTCATCAGCGGCTGTTCATGCGTTCAGTCAAGAAGCACTCCTCCGAAGACGCCGGGCACATGGCTGGGTAAAGAGTTAGCTATAACTTCCCGCTCTGGGCGACTCGTCCAGTGGAGGATCTTCATGTCCAATGCAATGGAGCCTTCGGGGAATTGTCGAGCTTGTTCAGCAGCAGAGCCCATCTTATTGCCAAGAATCACCCGAGACCTTGGCACAGTTGGACGTGCGTTTTCATGCCAAAACTCTCACTAAATTTGAGGCCTTTAATTTTTTGAAGCTCTTGGCAAAGCGGCAACGTGCAAGCCTCGAAATTCTTGGCCTTCTCCCACGGTACAGACTCCACACCTATCCGCACGATCCCTGAGGAACGAGACCGAGACGGCCGACCGCAAGCCGATGGAGAGCCAAAGGCCGGTCAGGCGTCTCTTTTTATCATCTGGCATTTCGATTCAAAGAGAGAGAGAGAGAGAGAGAGAGAGATCTGGCCCGATGAGCTTGGTGGGACAAATAGCTGAGTTTGTTCGTCGTGACACGGTCTGACACTGCCACTCCCGCGCACAGGGCAGCCGAAATTAACTCCACTTTGTGCTGCGCCAACGCGTCAAAAGACTGATCGACGCTTTCTTCCTGCTCGCTCAATCTTCTCATCATCAACACCTCCTTCCCACATCATCTCCACCACACAAGGACGTCTTCAGCGATCGATCTCTAGTATCTGAGAAGCGACTAGCTGCCTGTTCATCATGGCGTCCTCATGGGCTCACGCGGGCATTGCGCCTCTCCTTGAGCGTATGAAGTCGCAAGACGCTGACTTCCGCTTCATGGCACTCAACGACCTTATCGGCGAGCTCACAAAAGACAACTACATCCAGATGGATGACAGCACCGAGAACAACGTTCTGCGCCAAGTCCTTGCGCTCATGAAAGACTCCAACACTGAAGTCAAGAACATGGCAGTGCGTACCCTTGCCATTCTTGTCCCCCGTCTTCGCGAGAAGAACATGCAAAACGTCATCGACACTCTCATCGAATACATCTCGGCCAACAACGACGAGCTCAGAGACATCGCAGCGCTTGCTCTCAAGACCGTCACCGCTCAAATGCCGACCCGCTCCACCTACGCCAATACCGCTCTCAACAAGCTCGCGCCAAAGCTGCTCAACCATGTTGCTGACGCAGCCGCTTCGCAAGAGCTGCTGATCGACTCACTCGACATTCTCGCGGAGCTTATCGCCAAGTTTTCATCTTCAGTCACAGCAGCATTGCCACTTCAGAATGCTCTCTTGAAGAATGTTGTCCCAGCCATGCGTCATACTCGACCTGCTGTCCGCAAGCGCTCCCTGACTGTCCTTGGTGCACTCGGCTCGTGCGCCACATCCGACGTCTTCACTCAGCTTTCCGTACAGCTCAGTTCCGATCTTGCCCCGCAAGCCTCGGTCGATACCCGCAAAACTGCCGTTCAGCTTATCGGCATCTTTGCCCGCACTTGTCCACGTAGACTTGGCCGCCGTCTCCCCGAGTTCATGCCTTCCGTCATTCAGACCGCCCAGCACGACGATGACGAGCTACGAGAGACATGTCTCCAGTCCATCGAGCTCATTTTGCTTCGCTGTCCAGCAGAAGTCACGCCCTTTGTCAATGCGTCTGTCGATCTGGCCATCAGTCTCATCAAGCACGACCCCAATTATGCTGGCTTTGACGACGATGAAGAGATGGCCGATGCCGATGACGCTTTCGGCGATGACGACGATGAGGATGATGACTTGATTGATGACGACTACTCGGATGACGACGATATGTCATGGAAGGTGCGAAGAGCGTCTGCCAAGGTCTTGAATGCCGCACTCACCAGCCGACCTGAGCTCTTGTCGCAAAACGTCAGCACCGTGGCGCCGGTCCTTGTTGGCCGCTTTTCGGAGCGAGAGGAAAGTGTACGACTCGAGATCCTCGATACGTTCTTGGCCCTTCTCAAGCAGATGCAGCTCTACACGGGAGGTCCTCAAGCGACCGAAGTGATTGGATCTAGCTCGCACTCGGCCGCAAGTCATGCTG
This sequence comes from Pseudozyma tsukubaensis, assembly GCA_001736125.1. Classification (NCBI taxonomy): domain Eukaryota; kingdom Fungi; phylum Basidiomycota; class Ustilaginomycetes; order Ustilaginales; family Ustilaginaceae; genus Pseudozyma; species Pseudozyma tsukubaensis. The sequence goes on along the minus strand of MAIP01000124.1, from coordinate 23,573 downwards.
CCGCCATTGCAGCTGCAGGCGTGCTCAAACGCAAGCGTCACGAGAGCGATGCCGAGAACGTTGAGGGTTCTCCACGTGGCCAGCTCCTCGCGCTCGTCCCTGCCATTGCCAAGGCACTCAATCGCGAGATCGTCTCCAAATCCATTCCCACACGCCACAAGAGCTTTGTCGTACTTCGCGAACTCGTCGTTGTGCTTCAAGGAGGGCTCGATGCTCATATCGGCTCCATCCTATCCCACACTGAGAAGGCACTCAGGGGCGCGGAAACAGCTCCATCTGGCGGATCGAACCTCAAGGCCGACATTCTTGGCTTCTTCCGTGTCCTCTTCCTGACACACTCGCCCAAGAGCTTTGACGATCAGCTGCCTCATCTCGTACCCATTCTGGCTGCCGCCATCGAAGACAAACTCCATCGAAGCTGCATTGAGGCATTCCTCACATGCTCACAGCTCGTCTCTGTTCTTCGATCACTCGGCGCCGCCGCCAACGTTGCCGGTGCTGGTCGACCTGGTCAGTACAAGCCCTACTTGCTACAGATATACTCTGCAACGGTGGCGCGATTGAACCGCCTCGACTCGGACCAAGAGATCAAGGAACGCGGCATCTCTTGTCTTGGCGTTCTTCTTGCTCACGCTGGTGATGACCTCGCCGAGAAGCACTCAGAAGTCTTTGATCTTCTCACTGCACGCCTCACGAACGAAGTGACAAGATACATCACTGTCAAGGTGATCGCGCAGATCGCAGGCTCGCCTATCTGCACTGGCCCCGCTTTCGACGCGTTCCTGCAGTCATCCATCGCCGAAGTGGCCACGCTTCTCCGCAAATCGAACCGACAGTTGCGTCTGGCCGCATTCGACTGCCTCGCAGCTTCGCTCTCCCGCTCGTCGACTAAGCTCAGCACGGCTTCGAGCAATTCGATCCTTGCCGAGGTGCAGCCCCTCGTCAACGGAGATATGGATATGAACCTGCTACCACATATTTTGCGCAGCGTCAATCTGATCCTCACCAACGATGCCGCCACCAGAGAGTCTGTGCGCGTCTCGGTGCTGCCGCAGATCTGTTCTGTGCTGAGACTACCCATTGCGCAAGGTCCAGCATTGGACAGCTTGCTCGAATTCTTCAGGCTTTACATTGGCACTCAGCCACAAAGTGCGCCCGAGACGGTCGACGAGCTCCTCCGCGCGCTCGAGAGCGCAAAGGGCACAGCCACCGGCACGCATCTCTACTCGACTGTCGCCAAGAGCATCGGCGCCGTCTGCACTGTCTCGGAGCCAGCTAGTACCGGTGTCGCTGCCAAGGCGACCACAACACTTGAAGGTGATGGTGCCAAAGATACGGAGGTCTACTTTGCGTTGCTGCTCCTTGGCGAACTCGGACGATTTAATGATTTTTCCAGTCGCGCAGGCCTTCTCGACCGCGTACTGCGCTTTTACGCCGCCGACTCAGAAGAGGTCAAGATGGCTGCTGCCTTCGCTGTGGGCAACATGGCTGTCGGTGCTCTTCCCGTGTTTTTGCCTGTCATCGAACAGCACATTCGCAGCAACGCCGAGGAACAGGCTTCCGGTCAGAGATTCCTCTCGCTCCATGCGCTCAAGGAGCTTATCACACACGGTTCTGCCGATCAGCTTGCCGTCGTCGCTGAACAGGTGTGGCCTGTTCTCTTCGACGCCTGCGAAACCAAGGAGGAAGGTGTGCGCAGTATCGGTGCTGAGTGTCTTGCACGATTGACCCTCAGCGAGCCGACCAAATTCCTCCCTCTGCTGCAAGAGCGTCTCCGCTCTCCCTCTGTCTCCACACGCGCTACGGTTCTGGCCGCAGTTCGATTCACCCTCTCCACCGAATCCTCTGCTGCCTACGACGAGCTCCTCGCTCCCGTTCTTGTCGACTTCCTCGCCCTTCTCAACGATCCAGAGCTCGAAGTACGCCGCAACGCAACCTTTGCACTTAACTCGGCAGCGCACAACAAACCTTACCTCATCCGAGACCATCTCCCTACGCTCTTGCCTTTGCTTTACTCCGAGACGCACATCCGCTCCGAACTCCTCCGCAAAGTCTCGATGGGACCTTTCCAGATCGTCACCGATGACGGATTGGACTTGCGCAAGAACGCCTACGAAACGATGTACCAGCTTCTCGACAGCCTCTGGTCACGTCTTTCGCTGGATGAATACCTTGACCGCGTCATCGCTGGTCTCTCTGACCCCGATGACGGAATCAAGACCCTCTGCTACTTGATGATCATCAAACTCGTCGAGTTGCGCGAACCCGCAGTCGACCGCGTCGTAGGCGGACGTCTCGAAGAAGTAGCCGACGGAGTTGGAGCAACGTTGAGGAGCAAATTGAAGGAGACGGCAACGAAACAGGAGATTGAGAAACAGAGCGAATTGCAACGCGGAATCTACAAGATGTTGGTGGTGACGAGTAGAGCTTTGGGTGGCGTGGTGGGTCAGACGAGTACGCCAAAGTATTGGGCTGTGGTACAGGAGGCCAAGGCGGGTGCGGGTGGTGGTGGTGCGGTGCCTGCGACTGGAGCGGCGGGAGGGGCAGGGGGAGGGCAGAACAATCCAGGTGCGCTTTGGAGGGAGATTGAGGCGAGCTTGGCTTCTTCCTCTTTGGGGTCTGCTTGAAAAAGTCTTTTCGTATGTAGCGCACAATAGCATTTGCAGTCTTTCTTCGCAGTCAATGACAGTCTCATTGGGTAAAACCAAGATAGAACCGAACAAGCAGTGTGTTACGAAGGCTTGAAAGATATTGAAGTGGTTCCGGGCCCAACACCACAAGTCATGCTGCTCTCCAAGTAAACACAGTCCGCAAGCGATTGACTCTCCCGACGAGTTGTTCCGGCAATACACATCTGTTGACCTTTTGGACGTCGTCTTGCCGTTGCATGAAGCCTCGGTGAAGCGCCTTCCACCGTCTCTCTTCACAAAAGCATGATGAACAAAGTAGATCCTCTGCTGCATCGCACGCAACTCAGCGAAGCTTGTGTCAGACAACATTGGGAGAGTACTGTACAGTTACCTTTGGCTTGAGGTGCGTCTCCAAGCTTTGTGCCATGGCAGCAGATGGAGGCACGGCAGCGGTAAGTGCGGAAAGCGCCTGTGCAGACCGGCCCACACCGACAAAGGATCGAGTCCTCTTGGGCTGTCCCTGTGTTGCAAGGTATGAGGGGGTCTCACAGCGAGCCTGACCACAAGCCCTTCCATGAGCTCATGGAAAAGCTGGATATCAACCGGACGGCCCTCGACAAGAGGCTTCACAGCATCATCTTGATGTTAGAAGCTCCGGAGCCTCCACCTGCTGAAATACCAGCTAGCAAGCCGACCTTTCCTACCAAACCGCTACCGGCTGCCAAGCGATCAACTGGTGCGAAGTCATCACCGGCTCTCAAGCGATCAACTGGTGCCAAGTCACCAACTGGTGCGAAGTCATCACCGGCTCCCAAGCGATCAACTGCAGCCGAGCGATCACCGGCTGCCAACCAATCAACTGCTACCGAACCGGCACCTGCTGGGAAGCTCCGAGCCAAAGGAGTGCAAGGGACAAAGTAGTGGGACAAACCAGTGCAAAACTAGTGCGCAAACAATGGGCATTTTTGCAGAAGGATGTTTGGTGGGCAAATCCGAGGCAGCTCAAGACTCGAGACAAACTAGTGACAAACGAGTGACAAACTAGTGGGCGGACAAACTAGTGGACAAACTAGTGCGCAAACCAGGGCCTGCATTGACAAGGTATCTCAAGGAACAAACATGGTCTGGTCGAAGATGTGCTGACGTTGGCGCTCAGCTCACAGCAACTTCATCGTGCGCAAGCGAGAACGACGAGGATCAAACCACAGTCTACGTTTCTCACACGAAAGCGGATATCAGACCTTCACAAGGTGGTCGTGTATGGTATGTTGAGATCGTATTGCGAGTGTGAACTCCTACGTCGTAGTCAAAGGCACGCTCCCCAACGGCGGAAACGGCTCTTTGGCACTCAACACAACCACTCCCCTTTCATGAGCGATATACCCTTTGACATAACCTTTGAAGATCAAGGTTGCCAGAACCCACTCCAACTCTTTCCTGTCGTAGTTTAATCCTGCTATTTCGTCCGCGCTGGTTGCTTTGTGTAGAGTATCGATGGGTAATCTTGTTGGTCTTGTTTCGGCGCCGGTTGTGGGGGAAGGTTGGAGGGGTAAGGAGAGCCAGATTCGCTTGAGGAGGGTGCGGAGGGTAGATTCACGCGAACGTTCGATGGCTATGTAGGTACCCTTTTTAACGAGATATCTTTCTATACTTGGATCGCGTAGGGCGGAGTCGAAGGATTTGACGTCTCCTGTACGTAGGGCTTCGATGAACGGTTGGTATACGATGAGCTTTCCACGTAAAGGGCCGTCGAGTAGGGCTCGGTTGGGAAGCGTGCCTTTGAGCAACTTGACGGGGATAAGGTAGACCAATATCAAGCCAACGTTACCCTCCGCTTTAACGGTACACCCCTGCAGCGCGGCTTCCAGCTCTCGTTCCGCCCGATCGTATTCTTCGTTCAAAAAGGCCAACACTCCGGTGTAATACCTAAAAGTGACCTGTTGACTTCTCGGAAACTCTCCCAGCTCCGGCAGAACAGCTGCACTGATGGCTCGCAAGATGTTCCTACACAACGAAACCGATTTCAGCCGAAAATACGTCTTGAATACCATCCCCACCACCTCGTACGTTCCCCATTTCCTCGATTCCGTCAAATCCGGGTTTCGATCCGCAATGCAAGCGGTGAATGCTTTGTTGAGTTGTCGTGCGCATTCTTCCAACTTTTTGTTGGCTACGCTCGAGGTTCGTACGCCACCGCTACCAGCGATAGCTGAGTTAACCGTATTCGAGCTCGAGGAGTTGTTGGCGTTGGTCTGAAGAAGGTGATTGGATTCCTCGACGGCAGCGGTATCTGCCTGTACCGCAAGCCAACGCAAGTTGAGGCACAGAATCCTTAGCAATGGAAGCGCCCATCTTCCTGGTGTAAGCGAAGCAAAGTATCGCAAGAATGCAGTGACAGCGGCATTGTACGCATCGAACGCCTCGCCCAACCTTTCACCCCTTGTCTTACCCTCCGCATCCACTCCGCCGCTCGAAGTGGGGAAGGAAGAAGCTAATGAAAATGCATGAAGCGAAACAAGGTGGTGAAGGCACATATCCTCCCAAGGTGCCGCGAGGTAGCCCTGACATTTCCGCAGCGCCGGAATGATGCGTGTTGGTCGAGCATCGCCATTGAGCGAGAGGAGAAGCGAGGCAGAGATCGGTGAACCTATCGAAAAAAGTTGGGCGAGAGTGTGACCATCGTTGGCAGAAGCAGCTGTGATGACTGCGTCGGCGAATACGGAGGCTCGCATCTTCCTTTGTGAAAGCCTCTGGCAGCTAGATCAAGGAGATGACGAATAGGGATGAGGAAGAGGATAGGACAGGAGGATGGATGATGTAGAAGGCGGAACGAGCAGAAGATGGTGCGTGCTTTTTGGATGTTTCTTCGCGCCTAGCCTCCACCTTCGCGACTCGGATGTCGCAATTCGCGCGCACAACTGTCCAAAGAGGCTTTCTTGCTGCTTCACGACCTGGCTCCCTCGTTCTCCCTTCCCCAACATCCGAGCATCGAGCAATCGAGCAATCATCACGATACCATGTCAGACAGAAATAGAAGCAATATAGGCGGCGCATCGCTGCGGCACAACCCTGAAGAATATATATCGCAAATTACAGAGCCAAACAAGAACCCTACATAGAAAAACAAAGCACTAACGAACAAACAACGAAGAGGTAACATGAAGACGAAGAAAGAAAGTGATTGCGGATCCCGTCACGGGAAAGGGGGCTTTGTTGAGCACGCCTGCTTTCGTGCTAGCCCCCGAACCCAACCCCGTAGTGAGGCGAGAGACCGCTTTGTGTGTGATGTGTACGATACGCTACCAGCTTGAAGATCAAGGTCAGTACGAGAAGTGGTCCTCTTCAGATAGCTTCCAACAGCAGCATCAGCAGCAGTTGCAGAGTTAGGGTGATGTTGGAGGGAGCGAGGTGACTAGCGTAGCAGCTCGTTCAGCACGAGCGAAGAGATGGGTGTGGCGGTATGTCGAAAGCGCGCTATACGGACTAGGACGATGACGCGGAAGATGATGCGAAAGATGGCTCGGAGGAAGAGGAGGTGGTTGAACGTTGACAAGGCGGCTGCGGTGGTGGTGGTGGCCGCCAAAGCGGAATCGCAGGCTACCGAATATGCAGGAGCAGGGGCAGTGGCAGTACTAGCAGAGCTTGAAGAGGAAGGACCTAGAAGGTTCGCAAACAAACCTCCTAAGCCCAACCCTGACCCAGCAGTAGAGGAGGCAGCCATCGCTGCGGCTGTGAGCAGCAACGATGAGCTTCCTTCATTTTCTGCCGCCATCTTCGCTTCCTCCGCTCTACCACCACCATCTTGCGCCTTGCCCCTCCCCTTCTTCTTCTTCACAGCAGGCTGCCCAGCCAACCACCTAACCGCATCCCAACTGGTCAACCCTTTCTTCGTCGACGCACCTTCTTCCTCTTCTTCACCTTCATCTTCGCACCTTACCTCATGCTTCTGCTGCTTTTGCTGTTGCTGCTGCTGCTGTTGTTGTTGAATCTGAACGAGCTTCTCGTACCTACCTTTGATCTTGGCATCGAGCTGCAACCTTGTCCGAGCTGCGGCAATGCTAGCCGTTTGCATTCGTAACCACCTTAGCAGGCGTCTTAAAAATTTGTCACCACTGCATACACCGCTCCTGTGAAACCAGCGAAAACGAGTACACCGGAAAGGATGGCGGCGACTCGGTTGAGCAAGACGTATCGTTCGAGATCGCGCCATTGTGTACCGAGCGAAGTGCGGGTGCGTGTTGCCGTGGCAACTGCGTAGCCCATCTGCGGCTTGGGTTGCACGGCAGGAGAGGCGGAGAACGAAGAAGTGCCGAACGACGGAGAAGGTGCAGCAGAGGTAGAAGAGGTGCCTACCTCACCAGAAGGAGAAAGGAAGTGCAAGTCCTCGTGATCCGGGTAGCCCGCGAACAACCTGCTCCGACGAGGCTCTTCCACTTCCGGAACCGACTCCATCATCATCCCCGCGCCATTCCCGTTTCCACTGCCGCCACGCCAGACACCGCCAAAGGCAGGCAGAGGTTCCTGAACGACTCGCACCGGTGACTGGTAAAAGCTGATTTGCGGGTTCGTATCGAGGAGCGAACCAAAGCTGCGTGTTTTGCTCTTGCGCATCTTGCTCGGCGGTGGTCTGTTGGGATCGCTGTTGGTCGTCTGTGCACTGCCGGCGGTACCGGTGGACGAAGCAGCGTAGGAGAAGGCGGATGGCATTCCGCTCAGTCCCAACCCTGAAGCGGAAGCGGTAGCATTCTCGCCTTGCATCCACTCATTCGAGTACGGTGGATAAGCATCGTAGCCTGGTCCGCTAGCAAAGTTGCTCAACGAACCAGGGATTGGGCTTGAGTTGGCCGAATGCTGCTGCTGCCCGTGCATTTGCATACTTGGCTCATGCTGCCAGACGTCCACTCTGCTCCTCGTCCTCGGATCGTCACTCGAGGGATGCCTAAGCTGTCCATCCGGCGTCAAGTACCATCCTCCGATCATCCACAGCCATGGCATACCCAAGAATCCAGCCCAGAACATGTTCTTACTTGGCGTGTTGCTGTCCAGCAACGATGACGGCGTACCGAAGAGATGATGCTCAGCAGCTCCGTGCTGGTTTTGCCTGCGTTTCGAACGGCTTCTCGACACACCGTGCTGATGTTGGAACGAGATGCTCTCAGAAGCACCATGATGGGCTCGGGTCTGTTGACGCTGTTGGCTTCGAGTGAAGATGGACACGGCCGGATGGCTTTCCTCTTCGTGGCTGTGCATGTGGTCATCATCGACAGCGAAGCGAGCTGTACGAGTGCGGCGGTGCAAACGAGCAGGCTCCTTCTCAGGGCTGATGCCGAAATCGCCTAGTGCGGTCGTATGATGCTGTTGCTCCGGCGAAGGTGGTTCGGCGTACATGTCCTGATGGTGCTGCGTAGCGCGATCATAGGTCCAAGCTCCCGGAGCGTCCGGCATGGGAGTGTGGAATGTGTCAGCAGCAGTATCCTGCTCGAACCCGTTTTCGTTCCAAATCATGCCCTGACCAGCGAGGCGGCGCATCTCGTCGCGTGCGCGATCGAGCTCCGACACCGTCAGACCGTGATCGTTGACTGCAGGAGAAGCAGGAGCGGGAGCTGCAGCCTGTCGCGCAGCGCTAGACAGCATAAGCGGGATATGACCCGCGTTCGCACCTGCCGACGCTTGACGCTGCTGTTGCTGGTGGCCAGCCTTCGAAGCAGCAGCCCATTCCTGAGGCTCGAACGCCATTCGAGGCGTGAACCCAGACGGACTCTCCGCGACACGAGGAGAACGCATCGCATCGAGCCAGGCACGTTCCGCGACAGCCGCAGCTGCTTTTGCTGCTTCTGACTCCTCCGAAGCTGCTGGTGGAAGGACGGGAAGCGTTCCCGCTCTTTCTTTGCCTCCGAACACGGTCATCGACATCCTCTTGTTGTTCAAGCTCGCAGCTCTTGACAGGCCTCCACTGCGACGAACCGAAGAGTCTGCTTCTTGCTGATCCGTCTTGTCGCCAGCGTCGTGGACGTAAGGCAGACGAGGCGACTCGCCAGCTGGAGCGACGGAGGTGATGTAGCCGATACCAGAATTTCGTTTCCTCTGGCGCTCGACAGCGCTCATCCGACGAAGCTTTTTGAGTGCATCGATACGTTCTTTCTCCCTTTCTTCTGCGGAGAGGTCGGCACGGTCTGCACTGGCTCGGCCGTCCGCCTCTTCAATCACGGCGTCCTCGGGAGGTGGAGGAAGACGAGGCGAACCAGCGAGCAGGCGCAACGCTACAGCACGAGCATCCTTCTCCGCCACCTCATCTTCTTCACCAGGCGTAGGAGAACGGAACCTTTGACGTTGCAGATCCAGATTGTACCTTCCACTGCTTTGCCTCTTTTCTACCAGTGAGAGCGGGCGGAATGATCGACCGGACACTGTCCTATCACCCTTCGTTGCGACCTGTGTCGGGGCGCCAGAAGTGTCGTTGCTCTGCTCAGCAAGTTCGAGGTCAACACTGCGATCACCTGGACTGGCCAAGTTGAACGAGCTCTTCCTAGGCGATGCCACGGCGGACCAAAGCTTACTGACCCACTGTCCAGCTTTGGCCGCCTCGCTCGCCTTACCCGCATCATCCCGATCGAGAGCGACCTCGGTTTCGAGTCCACCATCGTCCAAATCGATGTTGACGAACTTGACATCGGCGCTATCGCTGTTGCTTCGCATACCCAGACCCAGTGTCTGTGCGTGATCGCGACTACGACGTGCTGCATTGCGTCGCCATCCAAGGCTACCGCTGCCAGTCGCTGCCGTCTTGGGTTTCGAAGAGGTAGTGGGCACGTTGAGGAGTCGCTCGGCTTCGTCGTCTGCTGTTGGCACAGGAGTGGGGTTGTAGACGAAAGCAGAGATGGAAGATGCGATGCTTTGCGAGTGCAGCAGTGCGCGCTCTGCAGCTGAAGCCGCAGGGGCCGCCTGGACTTGAGCACGGTTCACCGTCATGTCATTCACGAGCGTGTTGGTGAGGCCGCCGGAACCGCTGCTGCCCACTTCTTTACCGCTGACGGTGCGTGGCGAGCGGCAGTCGTTGGGCAGAACAGGGCTTGGGCCGACCAAGTCGAAGCCAAGGCCCTTTTTGGCAGATTCTCGAGGATCGAGGGGCTGGCGGCTGCCTCTTGTCAGCAGAGCCTCCTTCGATTTGGATCGAGTACGGTTCAAAGCCTGAGCTTCAGGAGACATGGTGATCGAAAGATGAGGTGAAGCCGCGTTGGTCGAGTAGCGATTCGTGTTGCGCGATACTTGACGAAGCAGATCGGTTGTGATGGGCGCAAAGCCTTTTCCATTTGCTTGCTGTTGCGAGACGTAGTCAAAGTCCAAGCCGAGGCCTTGAAGTACAGACTCACGAGGGGTGTGTTGCGTCTCTGCATCATCTCGAGGCTCGTTCGTGTCCATCTGGGGCGTTGCGTAGTTGCTGTGGATGATCGTTGTCAGCGCAGGCGAAACGGCCGACACTGGAGCGGATTGGCCCGAAAGGTCGAAGTTGAGCAGCAAAGGGGACTGTGGCCAGGGACCCGTCGTGCCACTCCTATTGCGTGTCATGGGCTTCGAGTTGGCCCCAGCCAGCGCTTGCTCCGCGCCGTGCGATGCTGCACGCTCCATCGTTGGCACGGTCGGCATCAACGATGGCTGACCGCTCACAAATCCGAACGGATCGACGCTCTCGTCCGGTGTCGAGACCGTCGAGATGTACATGGTCCTTCTTACCCTTGAAGGCTGGTCCTCATCTGTGTTATCGGTGCTTCTCGAATCCTGTCTCGACCTGGCGTCCATCGCGTCCTCTTCATCCTCTGCCGTGACCTTTGACGACGCAAGCTGACTCAGACGTTCGTCTGCACGAATAGTGAGACGAGCTGCTGTATGGTCTGCTTCAAGAAGACGTTGATGAGAAGCAACTTCTTCGTGTTGCAGCAAAGCTTTGCGTTGACGTTGTGTCAAGATCCACTGCTCGGTGTTGCGACCACCACGCCCCTCAACAAGCTCCTCTTCGCGCTGCTGCTTGAGCGTCGCTCCAGCCTCACCCATCGAAGCCATTTCCGAGTGGGTAGCAAGCTTGCCGTGATGGAACGCGTCGTCAGCAGAGATCGAAGGACGAGTGATTACCGTGAAGTGCGTCTTGGAGCTGGCAGCGGTGCTGGGCATAATGTCTGAGAAGACAGGGCTGAAAGGCGTCAATGGCGTATGATGCGTTGATGGAGTGGATCGATCTGACATGCTCCAAGTCATGGTGGGAGCGACAGATGAACCCATCGTGCTGCTCATTGTCATTGGTACTGACGTCAAGGTCGAAGCTGTATTCATCGAGCTCGTTGCGCCAATTCCCAGCAAATTGCTAGAAGCGACACTCGAAGGTCCTGCGAGACCAGCTGACGATGATGGGTGCGCATCCCAATCATTTTGACCAGGGAAGATGGCCTCGTATCGCTGCAGAGCTGGCAAGGGGGGTGGCGGCATCTCCTCTGTCGCTGCTCTCCGTTGCTGACCGTGGAAGATACTGCTGCTACTAGCTGCAACCGTCATACCGTCCGAGATGGCTGTCCTGAAACTATCGAGGCTGCTTCGATGTGTCTGCGTAGTTCTCGATCGTAACGATCGTGCTGCTTCACTGAAGTCGACAGAAGATACTGATGGTCTCGTCCTGCCCGCTTTGCTGCTGATGATGGAGGAAGCCGCATCGTGGGCAGAATGATAAGCCAAAGTCGAAGGAATCGAGTGCTCCTGTTGCTGATGGAAAGACGGGCTGAGTGCAGGCGAAGGAAGCGGTTCGTTGGGAGGCGGGAAAGGCGGTGGGCCCAAAGAAGCCAAGGACGCAGATGCACGGAAGGACCGATTGGAATGGGATCTTGCCCTCTTCGATTGCACTGGTGTGGCATTCAGAGCTGAGCTCGAAGAAGAGTGATACGATGCTGCTGAAGTAGGGGTGCGTCGGAGGGCTTCCGAACTTTGCTGCTTCGATGCGAGAGCACGAGCAGCAGAGGTGGACGCTGCCCTTCGGATCGACACCGACTCGTGGGAACCTGTGCTTGACCCTGGCGTTGTAGCGGTGACAGCATCGGGCGTCTTCCGACTTTGGTCGAGCTGGTTAATCGCAGCGCCTCTGCGTGTAGCACTCAAAGGAGTCAGCGGTAATGGTTCTTCGCCCATCAAGGGCACAGACCTTGCAGCTGCTACCGGTGTGACGAGAGAGAATATGCTCTTGCCTACCAACTCATCTTCCAAAGAACGCGGATCAGCGACGCTTGGACCTTTCCTCGATGTCGGCTTCTGCTCTGATGCGAGTTGTGCAGGGGTGATACGTGGCTGATCTTGCTGCTGCATCTGCTTTTGTCCTTCAGATGTCAAGTTGAGCGGTGCAGGTGGCGCTTTCCTGCGCTTGTCCCAATCGGCATTCGCTTTCATACTTCGGACTGATTTGCTGCTGTTGGGTGAGGATGATGCATCTGCCCCTGTGGAGGAAGACAAAGAATTGGACGACGTCGAAGTTGCTGGCATAGCCGTCGCTGGCTTGGTAGGTGTTCTTGAATTCGCATCGATAGTCTGACGTTGAACGGGCGCCTCGAGGAACTCTGGTGTGTCATCAGGGGACGAAAAGTGGCTGATGGGTGGATGTTCCATCTCTTGCTCTCTCGACGAATCGAGCGCAGAGGCACTCGAATCCTGTGGATCAGAAGACGAAGAGCTGTCAAAGCGCGAAACGTAGTCGAAAGATAGATCCAGATCCACATCGCCCTCTTCCGACACTCTTCCGCCTGTACCTGTGTAGATGGGATCGTAATCTGTGCTCCCACCGCCCAAGATCATGGGTTGAGCACCGTACGAAGCACGAGCAAGCTCCGCAGAGAAATGATACACTCTCTTGCGCTGATCTGATTTGGACGAAGACGAGGTATGCTGGCTGTCCTTGGACTGTGAAATGATCGCTGTAGTTGGCGAAGTGGCATCCTCCGCTTCTGACCATGGAAAGTTGGTGAGCTTGGGACTTGGGCTGTTGGCAAGCCACAGTCCGGCTCCAGACCCGCTATGGCTATGCGGCGAGCGGTGAAGTGTGTTGGTACGAGCAACAAGCCTAGACGGTTTGCGAGACAGGCTCTGGCCATCCATGCCTGCGGCTGAAGTTGATGCTGATGCCATCTTGTCGTTGCGGAGCCGGTAGCAATTGTGATACTCAGACAAGCCGATGTATGTCGCTTCTGTGTAAGCGTAGACTGGTCGATATTCGGCAAGCTACATGCACACCTTAGATATCGTGCACCACCAGCATGACGAGAGTTTTCGCAGATCCGCTGTGGTATTGGTGTTGTCGAGGCGCGTTGATTGCTTGATCAGATCACGTGTTGTTGCTCGAAGATGTTGTTGTTGTTGTGTTGTTGTGCAGCAGTGAAAGGATCGATATGAAGGCGGGAGATGGGCAGCTGTGGGGATTGTTGATGATCGCCGTTTGGGCTGCAATTGCGATATGAAGGTGGGATCCCGGACTGGTCGACGTTGGGCGTATGGATATGAGAAAGATTGTGATCCTCCGAAGCACGAGCGTTAAGATGTGGGAGAGGAATAGACTGAGGTTGACGGTATGCAGCTACGTCGAGGATAGCAGCATGAAATCTGGGGAGGCTGATAGAGATGATGGTAGTACGGGATCGCTACGGCGACAACGAGTAGGTCCTCCAATGCCGAGCCGAGTGAGGGGTCCAACTTGTCGATGTAGGGTAGTCAAGACGGAGGCTGACTGCTGACTGGCGGCGAGGGCTGACTGTTCAGGGTCGAGAGAGGAGGCAAGGGCGGAGAGGCGGCAGAATGAGGTTTCAGATTCGCACTCACTGTACCGGAGTGAAGCAGGAGAAGGGCCAATTTGGCGGTCTGGGAGCAGCAGACAAGGAGCTTGGACAAGGGGACGGATGTTTTGGGTCAGAGAAGAGACGAACGGAAGGGCAGCTGAGAGCGGCATTCAAAGCTCAGATCGAATGGCAGCAGAGACCCACCAACACCCTCGTTCTGCTTGGCAAGCTCCCTACCAAGAATCTCTTTCTCTCTTTGTTCAGCTTCACTGCATTCTTGTTTCCGCTCTTGAGCTGCATCTCTCGCTGCAGAGGTAAGCTGTCAGTGCTGCCTGTCCATGCAAACTCACGGAAGCCAAGGCTCCTTCATCAGATGTACCGCACAGAAAGACGAAAAGCAGGGCATAGCATGAAGCTGTCTGATGCAAGCGGACCATCACGGCTGCATAAACTCGCAGAAGTAAGTAGGGCAAAGCGACCAAGATTTGAGGGCGCATCGCTAATCACAGTACGTTCAAACGCCTTGCTTGGCTGTAGGTGGCTGCTCGTTGTTCGAAATGCTCGATTGGGAATGCAACCACCGCCAACAAGTAAACGCTCGGAGACTCGCCCCTAGTCCAGACTGGAGGGTCAACGGCGACGACGATCCGAACGCGGCAAGTGATCGTCGTTTTGCAGCAGCTACCGCCGCCAACAGCAAAGCAACCCGGCCCGAACAGGAGAGAGAGCGAGCTTTCTCGGCGAGCATATTTTGGCCGACTGCTGCTGCCGCTGCTGCTGCTGTATGGCTGTTACAGCCTCGGGAATCCTCTCTGCATCAGCATGAGCATTCTGCTTTGCTTTGCTGTGCTCTTATGCACTCTGCAAACTGCGACATCAGGCCGACATGCATGATTCACGTCTTGATAATTTCAGGCACGCGTTTCGTCTCGTGAATCAAAACAACAACACAACACAACAACACTTTGAAAAAAGACTCCGACTCGGTGATGGATCGTGCTTGAGCCCCAACTTGCCTTCTCCACCACTGTTCCTTTTACCATTCTTTCCTCTTTCATGGGAGACTTCCTTTCTTTGATTTCTTTCTCGAATGTCAGATGACGGAACGTTGCGGTCCAGATTTGTGTCACGAAGCTTGACTATCCGCAAGACGAAGTTCTGGAACCCGCTGTGAAAGAAGGTTAGCGAGCTTGAACGGCGAGCGGCTAAGTGCGGCTGGACAAAACCTTGTGTGATACGGTAGTGATGTGACCGTGAATTTGAGCGGCAGCCTAGCACGATCTACTGGAACAACGTGCGAAGACTTGGTCACAACGTTCGTTCTATCGTCAAGGCAGGCTGGAGTGCGCATCGCATTGCATCTCGAAGGATTATGCATCGGGATCTGCGTGGCGAGCAATTTCGTGGAATTGTTAGACTGTCTCTATGCTCTTAGCTTTAGGTCTTACATAAGCACGTCAAATCAAGATTATTGCACTTCTTCTCCACACCGACCCTGAACGCTTTGACCTTTTCGTTGTTCTTCTTGCATACCTTCGCAGCTGGATCTTCCACGTTCGTGTTGACTTCGTCCTTTCGAATCGCCCTCAAAGGCTTGCTGACAGTTACTAGGATGGCGTCCGCGGCATCGTCGCGTCTCCCCGCTGCCAACGCCGCCTCGGGCGGAAACGCCAATGCCGGTTCATCCAATTCTTCGACCTCGACTTCGACCACCAGATCCGGCCCATCCTCTTCCTCCGCAGCCCAACAGCCACAGGTCTCGCTCCTGGGCACCTTACCCATCCATCTCTTACCTTCCCTGCTACGGCGAATCGAATCCACCCTCGTCACTCTCCCGCCAACGCTACTGTGCGAGAAAGAAACCGTACTAGCACGACACGATGACGAAACGTCGGCAGTCAGGGAGACGGGCGACAATGCTTGGGCGAGCGTTGTCAAAGCCAGAAAGGGGGTCAAGTTGCGCGTTCGCGAAACCCTCCGAAAAGGCAACTTAGGGAAAGGAGGGGATGGTGAAAGTGTAGAATGTACGCTATGTCTACCGCTACCCAGTCTACCGGAACGACAGTATCCCAAAGCCTCGGTCCGGCCGAGCTACGCTGTGGAGCTTCTAAGCGATTCGCCTATCCCACCGTCTACCCTCACCAATGCCACGCGAGACAACCCATTCAAACCCAACACAACAAAGGAGAGTGATGAAGAGGGAACGCTACTCGGCTTCGACCCAACCACCTTACTCGATACGGACCTCTTCAACGGCTGGAAATCCTTCACCTCATCCATCGGTTGGCGTCCGCACTTCACCTTCCTCCGTTACGGCCTTTCCTACCCTCTCAACGAAACCCTCTCGCGCTTCTCATCAACCGCCACTCCAAACGCACTCAACCCTTCCCAGAGTACAAAACATAGCTTGAATGTGTATAGGATCTTCACGCCCGATCCGAGCGGCTATACGGACGACTGGACGCCGTTAGATCCCGAAGGTGCAACAGTGGTCGTTGAATTCGTCGCTACCGTTGGTGGACAGGTCGATCAGAGTCACTACAACGAGTATTGTTCGCCGGCGGACGCTGCTTCAGCATCGACAACAGGAGGGGGAGGAGGGGGAGGAGGGTTGGATCCGAACTCGACCATTGAGAATGCTATCGAATTTGCGGATCACGTAGCGAAGAACTTGCGTGGATTGGTCGACCTACGTAGAGAGGCATATGACTAGCTCTGTCCCTTGATTTCACCTCGATATCATACACACTGTACTTGTACCACTCTACCGCATCGAAGAAAAAATGTGCATTGCATACAACACTCATACATCGTCTCCATCGAAGGCCTTGGCTACAGCCTTAACCTCGCACAAGGGCACCAAAGTCGGCCTACCGTGTGCACACATGAAAGGAAACTTACACCCGCCCAACCTCCTGACCACCCTTTCAGCAGCCTCCTTCGTCAAAGGATCATTGAACATGATGGCGCTTCGGCAAGCTTTGTTCTTCATCAGATCCATCAGTGAAGATGGGATGGAGCGTGACAACGACAACCAATCAGTCGTTGCGGTGCCGAAAGGATGCGGAGAACGGGTGGAAGCGACTTCTTCGAGGCAGTTCGCAAAGGTGTTGGACAGCAGCTTCTCGTGTTTAAGTCTCTCTCTGTCGGTCAGCACTCTTTCCTTGATGATGTAGGGTATGCCTTTAAGATCGACTTGAGCATGACCCAAAGCTTCGTGTACCATGACGATGCCTTCTATGCTCCAACCTAGTCTTTGCATCCTTTCCTTTACCTTGCTGTCTACTCTGATTGTCTCGTACTGCTTCCTTGTGATACCGAGTGTGAGCGTCACATCCAGTCGATGAGCAGCGTTGTTCGTTGTGCAGTCTGTGATGTAGTCTTCCAGGATGCGCTCGAGTTGATACCGTTCATCAGCAGCGTGCTGGTCAATGCAGAACAGCACCGGGTCAGCACGAAATGCTGGCGCAGTCGTGCAGAGGATGAACTTTCCATCCACCTGATTGAGCACCGTTGCCTTTTGCAGAAGAGAGCGTGTGATGGCGAGCTCCAAGTGGGACGATTTGATCCGGCTGGCTGGCTCAATTGCCTCCTCAACGAAGAGATTCCTGGGCTGGACGTTCGACTCTGGCCTACGTGAGTCAAAGAACCGGCTACGGCGAGGCGTTGATACAGATCCAGCCGGAGAAGGCGAAGGAATAGACGCTAGAGCAGCATCAAGTCCGGGGTCATCGAACTCGTCCTTGTCAGCTCCTTGGCTCTCAGTAGCGAGGGTGAGGCCCTTCCTCAGGTGAGATCGATCTACGATCGTCGTCCGACGTATTGAAGCAGACCTTTCCATTCCTGAGGCTTTACGACTGCTCGGCCTCGCAGAATTCGGTCGAATGGGGATGCTGTGTCCTGTACGCTGATCAAAGTGAAATTGACGTCCACTCGTGGGATCCCTCCATCCGATCATTCCCTCTGGCACAGCAGGCGCTACGCCGAATGATTCCCTCGCTAGACTGGCCGTAGCAGGTCGAGACCTCAAAGGGAACGTCGCACCTTCCCTTGCGCCCGCATTGTTCCCAGTGTCGGCTCGTCTGGGGCGCTTCCACTTTCGTGATGTCCCAGAATCTGGAGAGGACGTTTCGCTGCGAAAGTCGTCGCAGATTACAGCCTCAGAAGAGGTAACGTGCAGCGGCATAAGGTTGCTTCGATGCTAACTGTGTATATCGCCGATAGTTGAGTGAAAGTGATCATGAGCGGAACAAGCGCGAAATCGATCGTTGAGTCTGCCTTTCGGTCTCCAGGTGTTTTGATTTCCACCGAGCGAGCGATCTGACCGGATAGGGTAGGTATCGAGTTCCGAATGAAGGCTCCATCATCAAACCATGGTGGCAAGGTGCCGAAGCTGAGCAAAGGAGCAGATCCGGTCGGAAAGCTTCACGTCATCATTGGCGCCGTATGCATGCTCAGCATGGTCGCTAGAGAGATAGCCAGGTAAGACCGTGCTGAGGGTCGAGTTGGTCGTGCGGAGAGAGGTCAATTTGAGCAGGTCTTCTTAGCCAGAGGATGCTGAGTCCGTGTTGCATGCGATTTTACAGCAAATGTTAGCACCTTTGACTAACATTTTTCGAATGGAGCTTCGTGCGCAGGGTCCAAGCTGCAGAGTCACGTGCAGCGAGCGTCAATTAGTGCGGCGGAGCTTGCTCTGCTTATCGAGCGTGTTTGCGCGTTCATCCTTGGGCATTCATCTTCCGTTTCCACATAATCTTTCGCTTCTTCACCTCAAAACAGGTATGTAGCATGATCCTTGCTGTGAGCACGAAAAGCAGCTAGGTATTGCATTCAAAGTTGGTCGAAGGATGCCTCACAGAAAGGGCAACGAGACGGAGGCGCGAATCCGATCTGAACCGCGACATGAAAAATTCAAAACACGCGCCAAAGGTCGAGGTTCGGCTTCCTCGAACTTGCCTCAACCCAGATCTGGACAGCGCTTCCCATGATCGATTCCCCAAGTACTCATACCAGGCTACCCTCATATGACGAGCACTATACACACACTTAAGAGGTGTTGGAGCGAGAAAAGAAGATAACCATTAATACAAAGAAACAAAAAGGCAGCAGAAGACGCGCCAGAGCCGATATGCGTGTGAGCGAGAGATACTAGCTGAGCATCCAATCCCAACATCACGTAGGATGATGAGAAGAAATGACAGATCGGATGGACGAGACTAAACAGCAGACACGACGAAAGAACAAGGAGCCAGTGTTGTACAAAAAAAGGGAAGGGGAGCCAGCTGGAGAAACCTAGCTAGGCACATCGCGACTGACTGCCATCCTTGCTCGAGCCACTCCGAAAGCGAGCGACCCGAACATGAACAAAAGAGCCAACGATGACGATCAGAGTACAGTGCTAGAAAGCGCGCGACGGGAAAAAGGTATCATGAACAAGAACAGCTACGACTAGAGGGAAAAGTCGAGCGCGCTTATGCCTTCTTAGCGGGGGCAGCCTTCTTGGCAGCGGGCTTGGCGGCCTGAGGTTGGGTGGGAGCAAGAGGTTTGCGGGCAGGAGCGTCAGCCTAGGTGTTCGAGGGATCAGACGAGGACGGGGGAGGGTACGATCAGCGTCGGAGTGCAAGGGCTAGATGGTATATGCGAGGAGCAACGCCGAAGTTCGATACGACGCGTCCCATCACGTGTGGAGCGAGCGATTCGAATCGATCAACGACGCCAACTGAGCTCCCAAGCGCGCTCCTCGCAGCCGATGATGGCCACGAAGGGATGCGATTTCCCCAACGCCTACGAGGATGCAAGGAGACTTACCTTCTTGGCAGCAGGCTTCTTAGCCTTGGTGGCCGTTGACGAGGCAACCTTCTTAGCAGCGGGCTTCTTGGCGGCGGTCTGTTCAGATGGAAGTGGTGGAAGAAACGATGGAGGCAAGTCAGTACGCGGTCGGATTTGCGGCAAAAGGTCACGATGGCGATGATGACGATGACAACAAAGCGCGTTGTGAAAGCCAATGGAAGACAAGGTGGGCGTGCGTGCCAACGAGTGAGCATCGATGGCGCAGCACGCGCCCGAGCCAGCAAAATAAAATTATTAACCGGCCCTCCTCGGATCCACCCAGCCTCAAGTCAAATCGCAATCGTGAAGATGATGGTGACTTACCTTCTTGGCAGGAGCGGCAGCCTTCTTGGCAGCGGGCTTCTTGGCGGCAGCAGTGGTGGTGGAAGCAGCCTTCTTAGGAGCAGCAGCCTTCTTGGGGGCAGCAGGCTTCTTCTCGACCTTAGCCTTGGGGGCGAGCTTGACCTTGCCCGAGGGGCCCTTGGGAAGAACGAAGGTCTTCTTCTCGGCACCACGGGTGATGGCCTGGTTGACGCGGGTGTTGAAGCTGGCCTCGGAACCCTTGGCAGTCTCGGGGTGGTGGGACTGGATGTACTTCTTGATGGTGGCACGTCCGATACCGGCACGGGCGTCCTGGGGGTGGGCAAGGATGGCCTCCTTGATCATGGCCTTGCAACGCGACGCGACAGCACAGCACAGCGAAAAGTGACACGACGATGACAGCGGGAAAGCGATTAGAAGATGGGTGATTGGGTCAGTTGACTGCTATTGGTGTATATATCATCGGCTCAGCCACTGAGATAGTGGCTTTGGCGCGATGGTGCAATTTTATTTTCGAGCCAACCATCCTCGACGCGCGCGTCTATCAAATCCATCCGAAAAGCAGATACCAGCCTGATCGCGATGGCGAGTCGAAACACAGCGCAATGCAGGCGCATACACTTGTCCGTAGTATAGAGCGCGCCGTCGAAGCTAGAGATGAGCTCATGTTGAAGAACAAAAACTTACCTCGTAGGAGACGCTGGTACCAGCGGCCTTCTTGGTGGCGGCCTTCTTGGCGGTGGGCTTAGCGGCGGCAGACATTGTAATAGATGGTTGGTAACGACGGTGTCGAAGGTGAAGAAGTGTTGATGAAGAGTGTTGAGAGACAAGAGTCTTGATGTGAGTGGTCGATATGGATGATGGTGATGGTAGTGAGGAAAGGGGGAAAGGGCGAGGGAGGGGAGAGAAGAGGGCAAAGGTGGGCCTTTTGGGGCGGAGAGGCGGACGAAGCAAGCAAGGCGAGCAGGCTATCCCAGATTTGCGCGTTGCTCAGCCGGGCAGCGAGCAAGCGAGACAGCACAGAGAGTGGATGACCGGCTAGAGCGGTGCAGGGCGAGTCAAAAGGCACAGCAACACTAACACGGACAGGCGGACAGACAGATAGATAGACAGACGCAGGACGCAGATTCCAAGCCGAACGCAAAAGAGAAGAGAAAGAGAACGCAATTAAGGCGGCTGCCAGGCGGGAAAGGCAGCAGGAGCAGAACAAAGCAGGTCCAACCAAGAAAAAAAAGGGCGGGGCTCGCAGGCTCAGCAGCAGCAGGAGCAGCAGCAGCAGAAAGAGGAAGACAAAAGCACGCGTCGTTCAAGCTGCAGCAGCTGGCTGCACGAACCAAAATAGGGTCCTTTGCTTTTCTCGCTCCATAGCGCCGTGTGCTGCCTCGTTTCTTGGATCTGGGTGTTCTTTGGTATTTCGAAATGGGCACGTCAGATCCTCACTCACCCGCTCGCTCTCACTCTCTCTCTCTCTGAGACCGACAGGATGCCAGCCACTTCATCGGTGTGTTCCTCCTCCCTCCCCTCTCTCAAGCAACGGCAGCTGCCGCAGCGCAAGCATTGTGGATTGGTCATCTAGTGTATTGCTGTAAGCTAGGCTTTTGTCTTGTTGATGATCGTTCCCGCTTTGTGATGATGGGGAGCAGGATGCGTTGAACGCGTTCTCCTGGTTGCGCGCATCGTCAACATTGGCTACTCTGTTGTTCATGCTCTTTCCATCAAGCTGCTCTTGACACACATATGCCGGCTGTGTCATCGACTGCAATGTCTCTCAGATGAATCGTTTGATCGCGATGCACCATGTTCAAGCGATCCTTGTGTAGCAACGTTGTGTGACTGACTGTCCGTTGCAAGTCGCTCGACGCGATAGCAGGTTCAGCTCTGAAGACAGCGTCACTGGCAGCTCGATACCCCTTCGCAGCGCGGTTTCTGTTCGTCTTTCCGTCATCAGCTCTGCCAGATTCGCGTTGCGCTAGATTCAACATGCCAATACATCGTCGTTTGCTCGCTTGCTCAGGTGTAGAACGTTTCGTTCGGCATGGACCACCGATGAAGCTTGGCTTGCAAAGGCTCTGGAAAATAGAGCGACGCAAGGCACTTCATGCCTGGCTTTCCCCGACCGTCGTCCTGTACTACCTGAATGAGCCGAAGTAGCGCTTGATGCTGGCTTGCGAGGACGACGCGCTTTGTTCGAAGTCTTGCTTGGCTGCATAGAACGCCGCTCCCCCTCTGAAAGATCAAAAGGTACCAGCTCGAAGTTTTCTTCTCTCTTACTTGTCCCGCTCATTCCGTCTGCACTACCCTCTCCCGGCCTATGGTACATGAGCATGTTCGATAGACCATCCACGCTTGCTTTGCACGGTCTCCTGATCGTTCCTGGATGTTGAATGGCATTCTGACCTTTCATCCTACCTTACACTTTATGTTGCCTGTCCCGCAACATGATCACCATTGTCTCAAATACGACTCTGCCTCTCTGTGTCCCGTCTGAAGTAGGTGTCAAATGAGCGCATACAGCTTTCATCCAGGGGTGGAAAGTGGAATGGCATGAGACTGTTTCACCAGGAAAGCAATCACGGCTCTTCGTATGCGCAAGACCGTTGCATCTTGCATTGGCAATCGAAATCCGATGCGCTGAGCGCGGCTGTGCCGCCTTCTTTTTGAAATCGCGCTCGGTTCGACCTCCTCGACCTCAGGTTTGCACTTCTCCTCATTTTTGGCCTCTCTAAGTACACTTCACATCACTATCTGATCACATATCTTGGAAGCTGTATCATTTCTCCATCGTCCTATACTATTTTGAGGCTCCTAGGATGAGTGTACGATGAGCAATAAAGCATCAAAGATCAGCTTCTGGCACGGTCTCGATTCGAGACGTGTTCGAGCACAGCGAGGCGTCTAAAAATGTATGTCCCCACCAAAAATGCCAGAAACCCAGACTTTCGAAGACGTGAGCTTCTTCTGCCCGAAAGGTAAAATTGCGCTGCCGGCAGTTCTGAGGAAATAGCGTGCGGTTCGAGGGCGCGATTTATTTGTCGGGCAAGGAAACTCCGTGCTGATCTCTAGGCTCGCCATTTGCTGCTCCTGACTCCATTGTGAACGTAGTTTTCTCTACTTGCCCTTTGAAGATCCGACTGTTTCTTGGCATCCATGTTTCTGTGATGTCGGCAAGTCTTGTCTCCAGGGTCGAACATGCACACGAGAGCATGACCGGGTGTGAGCATGGCGTGGCGTGGCATGGTGATTGATTGAGACCGTGCGCGTCGTGACTGCGATCGGATCTTGCGATGCGTACATACAATCGGGCGCAACAAGGTCGTCCGCAGGAACAAGTACTTTCTTCGGTATGCTTTCGGCATCCACGGGCCTCCTTCTAGGTTGCCGTCGTGTCACTTCTTCCCTTTCCTGCCGAAGATGGAAGATGCGAACGAGCTCTTCTGGTTCTCAGACTGTGGTTCGGTATCGTTGACCTTCACCGCTGGCGCCTGACTGGTCGGTCCGCTTAGCGTCACTTCTGAGCCTGCCGGGTGCATCGTTGGCTGACCACCCTTTTGATGAGAGCTGTGGCGCTCTTGCTTCCGTTGCCATTCTCGGTCTTTAGCATCCAGCTCTTTGGTGCTCACACGTTGGCTTGGGTCGAGCGTTGTGACCCCACCTACGGGCACGAGCAGCGAACGCGGTGTGCAAGTGCAGGTTCTACCTGCTTCGGACATTGTGGATGATGCTGTTCGACTATGACGTCTGGGATGTATGCAAAGTCAAAGGGTGATGAGGACAAGATGTGCCTGTTGTCATCGTAATCGCTGCGAATGGATGCACAGCCGCTGTTTGGTTACCTATGCCGAAGTGTGGAGGCGAGGCGAGCCATTTCCGATTTCCGGCGGCAAGAGAGGCAGCAAGGCCTCACAAGCTTCAGAAAAGAGCCAAAAAAGAAAGAAAAAAAAAGAACTGCAGCACCTAGGATTCCCGCGTGGTCCCCCACCGCAGTACTGACTAG